>WNNJ02000451.1:0-22718 GCA_012934845.2 Pomphorhynchus laevis
AATAATAATAATTATTATTTATATAATTACATAGAATTTTATACAATTTATATTCATTTGGTTGGCGTCATCAATTATCCTCGTGTGAATTCACACGAGAATAATTGATGAAGTCGACCAAATGATGATACTCGCTCGTGTATGCAATTGTTCATACAATTTATATTTATATCAAGTTAAAATTTAAAATTGATATTTAAAATAAATTTGATTGCATGTGAGTATTTAAGCGAGTTTTATATTCAATTGATAAATGCAATTTAGCGTTTTGAAAAAATCAATAAATTATGTCCTTAACTGCTTTGTGGATTCCTCAAAATAACATGAATCATATCATATGCGAATAAGCGATTTTTATAAAGAATTTTTTAAGCTGGATCAAAGAAATAAGGAAACTTTTATTTTTAATCGAGCTCTAATAATTCTTTATCAATAATGGATTGCATTATAATTGTAAATTTAAAACAATAACAGATTAAAGATAAATAATAATGTCTTCTTGTCATATTAGCAATACATTAGTAATATATAAACTTTACATCGCATATACAATATACTATGACTCGTACTTTGATCGTTCACTGCAGCATGGACTTCGATAAAGTTAATTTTCATGTTATGAAAGATTTCTATGAAATAATGTCTCGTAATTTTTAAAATGTGTGTTTTCTATGATAATTAAACTTTACATTATATCAACAAATTTATCATACAATCATCAATAGATCGTTTGTAATAAAATAGATTGCATTGTATTATATTAGTTAATTTAAATGATTAATTATATAAGTTAATTTATAATTATAATAATTATGATAATTTAAGTTAATTTATGATGTAAATTAATTTAAGTTATATTAAATAAATATAATTATAATAATTATAATAATTTATAATTATAAGTTAATTTATTAATTATATAAGTTAATTAATGCATTTGAAAAATATATTAAAAATGTTACCTAGCCAAAATTATAATGTAAAATTTATATTTCAATGATTAGAGTTATATTCTGTACTATATTGTAAATATTTTAAGCTATACTGTAATTTAAAATTTTTTATTTTAAAGCGAATAAAAATTAATTTTTTAAATTCTATTTTAATGGATTATTTTTCTTTCCTTTCTTCTGCGCCGCAGCTTTTTTCTTCTCTTTTTTCAAACGCTTCTTAGTTAACTTCGAAATAACGTCGACATAATTAAAAACACCTTGATTTAGCTTCATAAATTTCCTAAATGCCTTAGCTTCTCGTCTTTTGAACGGATTATCTCCAAGTTCCTTTAAATCTAAAATTAGTTTTTTACCGTCTAAACTTCCCTTTTTATCAAAATCAATTATTCGCAGTAATTCTAATAGATGTGTTTCATTTACAGCAGGTTTCATTTTTAGTCCCCATTGAACAATTTGTTCTGCCTGTATTTTATATTCCTTAAATTTTGAACTTCGTGTAATGCGTTTGAAATCGATTTCTACTTCAACCATATTTGGAATCAGATTAGCGTTCTTAATTATTAACTGAATGTCTTCTAACTTTAATAACTGAGTTTTATTTGATTCCACAAATTGGCTATATGATTTGTTAATAGAAGTTGCAATTTCCTCTTGGGTTAAAGGAGGCAGTTCAATCTTCTTTACTTGATCTTGTTCCATATTTACAATTAAATATCGTGTTTCATTTCTAATTGCTTTTGCTTGTCTTATCCATGGCAACACACATTTTTACATTGAACATTTGAAATTTTATTATTATTAATATTTCAACCAGAAAAGAGAGGAATTAGTTTTATTACAAATTGTGTAGTCGACATTTTGGATGCCGCCTCTCAGCATATTGAACAGTGAATTACTACCGAATCGTACTATTTATCTCCCAATGTTGTTCATTAGCGGTTTATCGTCAACTGTTCAATGATAAATAAAATAAAAAAATATGTTTTCATTATGTAAAACATAATGAAATAACTGCATTATTGTGTGTTTTATTAGGGTCTTACACATCTCGGTTTAAGTAAAAACAAATTATCATATAAAAATTGTGCAAAAAAAGCCAATTTCTTGGTAAGAAGGCAGGTGAATATTGTGTGTCTTACTCTTATAATTTTTAATACAGTCAAGGTATTTCGATGCTTGAAATCATGCTTATTTTATCAAACAGTATTAATTTCACGCAACAACAACTTTGAGATATGAACAGATCGATTTCTGCATTCTTTTAAGTAAAACATATCTGTTTTGAATTGACAAAACATATGGCATCTTGATATTTGGCATCATGTAAACTTTTTCACTGCGATAGAGTAAATACCGTTGTTTTATACGTCGTCTTGATAACTTCAATTAAAAATTATCAAATTATGTTGGTAGAAATGCAAACATATAACGAACTAGATTATAGTACATGAGGCTATAATTACTCATTGTAGCCTGTACGATTGGCTATCACCAACCGTGATAGATTCAGTAGTAGTGCTCAGTAAAGATATTAAGTGACAATTAAGGCGCACTAGTGACAGACTCATTATTATTCATATACTAATGATATAATCAAATACAGTCGATGATATCCTCTACTCTTTATGCATCATCAATGCATTCACGACCTCGCTACTTCTGCCATAAATTGTCTTATGTCTATCTCCAACCATCTTTATTCTCTTCGTCTAGCTCTTAATCCTGAAAAGTCCAAAAAATGTGGATCACACCTCATCACCTCGACATAACTCCACCTATTTTATCTGTTAATTTTATCATTCTCCCAGTTGTTGACAATATAATTTTTTAGGTTTTCACTTCAACAATTTCCTTTCACTCAAACCTTTTGTTCATGACAAAGTTCGCTCTTCTTTCTTATTTATTCGAGACCTCCGTCGCATTTGTAGGCTGATCAACTTCCGATCTTGTTTCGTTCTTATGTCGTCTTTCCTATTTCCCAGAATTGATTATTGTCTCAGCTTATTTGACAACTCATTCAATTCTGCGCTTTTACCTCTCTAACGTATCATAAACTCTGCTGCTCGTGTCCTCTTGCGTCTTCGCCGCTTCGACCATATCTCTCATAAACTTTCACTTATATATTTTTGCCCACAATTAACCTTTGAGTTGAATTTAGTTTGCGTATTGTTACCTTTCGTCTTATATTTTGTCACTCACCATCCTACTTACACCTTGCTTACCTTTATGATTCACTTTCTGCCTTCTTGGCTCTGCGATGAAGTAATTCTCTACTTCTCCACGTCCCTCCACACAACCAACTATAGCATCCGCTCTTTTACCGTCGTTACTCCACTTGGATGGAATTCTTTGCTAGCATACAACCGTTCTTCTTCGTCACTTCCACTCTTCAAACAACGTCTACGTTTCTGCACTCTTGCTTCTCCTTTACTATAAATCAAGAAATGCATTCCCTCAACATCTTATCCAATTCACAATTATTCATACCATTTCACGAAATCACTCAAAATTTATGTTTTCCCCCAACGCCTTGCCACATTCCACTCATCTCTCTTATCTTCAATATACTTGCTTCAATTTCATTAGCATTTTTATTTTACATTCTATTTTTTTGTTTTTTTTTGGTCTTTTTCTTCTACGTGCGCTTGTAAGTGCGCATAGGCCTACATTTGCCACTATAAATAAATAAATTGAAATAAAAAGATTTTTTAAATATAAATAATTTATTTACTTCATTTATATAAGAGGTTAAAGTTTTGAGTAACGTGTCCGACAATGAGTAGTATTTAAAAGATTAATTTAAATTGACTTCTTATAATAAAAGTTATTACGTTGTAAGAGGTAAGGGTCAAATTCCGTTTATTACTTATCAATCTTACTAATTAATAATCATAAGAACATATCTTTGTTATTTTAAATTATTTACTGAGTATTTCGGTAATCTGACTATTATTTAGTCAGGTTACGATATTTTTTACATTTATTCAATGAATGACGTTGTAATAAGGGTTGATCTCACACAAAATACATTAATTATAACAAAATTAACGCATTTCAAAATGAATTGTTAAGACGGTTTCTAGAGCAACGGAATGAAGGCGGATATATTGTGTGTCGTAAACTAAACATTTACACGGCAAAACATATTTGGACGAGATATGTAATTATATCAATTTCACGTTACGGCATCTTTGCAAGGTAACATCACGAAATGTGAATCATTATTAACTTGTGCCTGAGCATTCTACAATCATTAAGGCAAAACATTCAAATACAATGGTCTTTGTTAACGTGGTAGCGTATACTAGCATAACAGAATATATAATTGCAGTCGTTCGCGAGTGTACGGCATATGAGAGTTCGTTCGGCAACTTGTGCACTTCACTGAGTTTGAGAAATTGCTGGTGTTTCTAAAAATTTCGCTACAAATTTAAATAGTTCAGATCAGATAACTGAGTCTTAGTAACAAAAACGCGAAAAAAGAGGGGGAATAAAAAAATGGAATACAAACTAATTAAAAATGGAATCCACTTGATAACCTATTGAATGCGTTTGATTTTATATTAATAATAATGTAGATAATTTTACTAATGCATATAAGCTTTCAGTGTCTGCTAAATTAAAATTTTCTCAAGATTAGAAAACTGAGTCTACGTATTTTCTACTAAATATAAATAAAAATAAAGATAAATAATAAATAATTATATAGAAATTGTACAATTTATATTTGTATAAATTATTTCAATCAAAAATCAAAATAAATAATTATAAATAATTAATTATTATATAAGATTTTATAAAATTAATATAAAATTAAAGCGATAAAATTAATTATTAAAATAAAATATGATTTATATCGGTAGAATTTATAATCAAACTGCAAAATAAAACTCAATTTTTACGAATTGACTAATAAATAACAGACGATGTATCAAAATAAGGATTAGAGGTCATCAGGAGTAATCGCTATATTATCAGGTTTCGACCCATATTCCTCGACCCAACATAACAGAGAGGCCAAATACATGCTAGTGGCATATTTCCTCTAATGAATCAGATCAGATGACTTAATCTACGTATAAATAATTATTGGATCAAAGAAAGGAAAATTTTATTTGATATTCCAGCGAAATAACAAATAAAATTTTCCTTTCTTTGATCCAGCTACAATAATTCTTTATCAATAAATGAATCATTATAACCTATTTCAAATCTACGTATTTTAAACTAAATAAAAATAAAAATAAAGATACAATAAATAATTGCATCAAAATAAGGATTATAGGTTATCACAATCTCGCTTTTATCTTCGACTCTGAACTCACATCCATTTTCGATCTTCTCTTGCCCTTCAAGTCTCACCTACACCGTCGCTTGCACCGTGCCACATGGTTTGACATCCAATACCTACTCTCAAAGCGTCGACTCCGTTATGCATTTCGTGTCTATCACCGCTCTCCCAGACGTGATTTTCGCTCGATCATACGGTCCTTCCGTGATCCCTATCTTGCTCTTCGCCGGTCTACTCTCAATCTACTACGTACCAAATGCAACTCCTTCTGCCAGCATAAAATCTTCACTTCATTCAACTCTAAGACTCTATGGCATACTTTTAACTCAATCCTTGCTCGTTCCTCTTCGCCGTGCAACATGAATGCCCATGATTATTCGTCATTTCTTCAGACCAAAGTATCCGCGTTGCTCTATCACACTCCGGTGTCCATCCTATCCCACTCGGTTCCGCCTAGCCTTATTCTCCAGGAACTCTTTCATCTTCTCCCTCTCTTACCTTCGGAAGTCTCATCTGTTCTCATGTCCTTGCCCGGCAAAACCTCACCTGCCGATCCCCTGCCTACCCAATACTTAAATCCATATGCTCATCGATATCCCCTTTTATCACAACCTTGTTTAACTCGTGCATCTGCAGTCGTATATTCCCTTTACACTGGAAATCCGCAATTGTTCGTCCCCTCCTTAAGAAACAATCGCTCGACCCCTCCCTTCCTTCTAGCTATCGCCCGATTTCACTACTCCCTACTTTTTCTAAGCTCTGGGAACGCCTTATCTTAATACAGATCAACGCTTATCTCTCCTCATCCAATTCCATTTCGATGATCACCTTTCCCTTAAACCCTTCGTCCGTGACAAGGTCCGCTCATATAACTTAATTCTCCGTGACATCCGTTGTATCCGCTCCCTTATCAACTTTCGTTCTTGTATGTCTCTTCTTTCATCGCTTCTTTTCCCTAAAATCGATTACTGCCTTAGCCTTTTCGCCAATTCTCCAAAATCCATCATCCTACCGCTATAGCGCATAATCAACTCCGCTGTTCGAGTGCTCTTTCGTCTCCGTCACTTCGACCACATATCCACATATCTTGTCCAACTCTCCTGGCCCACCATCCACATCCACATCAAACTCCGCCTTCTTCTCGTAACTTTTCGTCTCATCACTGTCGGCTCCCCATCGTTATCAACCTTCCTTTCTTAGACAACACTCGCCCCGCCTCGCTATCGCTGCGTTCCCGTCATACACTCTTACTCCACGTTCCTAATTACT
The DNA here is from genome assembly GCA_012934845.2 of Pomphorhynchus laevis. Taxonomy (NCBI): domain Eukaryota; kingdom Metazoa; phylum Acanthocephala; class Palaeacanthocephala; order Echinorhynchida; family Pomphorhynchidae; genus Pomphorhynchus; species Pomphorhynchus laevis. The sequence goes on from WNNJ02000451.1 coordinate 6,514, forward strand.
CCAACTACTATGTTCTCCGATCTTTCCTCGTAGCTGCCTCACTCACCTGGAATCAACTCCCTCTCGACGTCCGCCGCGTCCCCTCCTTTATCACATTCAAACACCTCCTTCGTTCACACCTTCTCGACACCTGATTTACAGTTTTGTTTTGTTGTGGTCATGTAAGCGTGCGCTGGCACGCATTTGCCACGTTAAATAAATCTTTTTTTTAATTGCTACGTTATTAGGTTTCGGCCATTATTCCTCGACCCAACATAGCAGCGAGGCGAAATGCATGCTAATGACGTAATTCTTATGATGAATCAGATCAGATAACTGAGTCTACGTATTTTTCAAAATATATAATTCAAAAATAAAGATAAATAATTGTAAATAATAAAAAATTACATTTTATACTATATGTATTGTGTATTTTATACATAATATAGGTATGTATTCATACGTATTATGTATTTTATAATACATCAATCAGATCACATAACTGAGTCACATATTTATACTATGCAATTAAAAATAAAAAATAAATAATTATATAATATTTTATACAATTTATATTTATATCAAGTTAAAATTTAAAATTTAAATTTAAATTAAAAGTTAATTTTTATGAATTGAATAATAAATAACAGACGATGTTTTCGAATAAAGATTAGAGATCATCAACAGGAAATACTATGTTATTAGGTTTCAGTCCCTATTTCTCTAGCCAACTCAGAAGCGTTGCCGAATACGAGCCAAATGTCGTATTTCCGTTAATGAAATTTGATTATTTAGTGTACCTTATTCCAATACAAAGTATATTATTTATTATCCATCCATAAAAAAGTTTCGCTTAATAGTTTACATTTATTTTTAATAATATTTTGTTGATTTATACTTTTCTATTATAAGAAATAGGAAAAAATCACCAAACTTGCGTGAAAATAATCAGAAAAATAAATGTTGTATCAAGAATACAGTTTCAGTATTTCTGACAGAGGTTAAAGGAGAAACATAGTTTACAGGTCAATAAAAACTTGTCAGTAGAACAAATCAGATGATCAGATAACTGATTACACAAATTTTGTACTAATTTATACTATGCAATTAAAAATAAAAAATAAATAATTATATAATATTTTATACAATTTATATTTATATCAAGTTAAAATTTAAAATTGAAATTTAAAATAAAAGTTAATTTTTATGAATTGAATAATAAATAACAAACTTTGTATCAGAATAAGGATTAGATGTCATCAGGCGGAATTAATGTGTTATCAGGTTTCGGCCATTATTCCTCGACCCAACATAATCAGGTGTCGGCCCTTATTCCTCGACCCAACATAGCAGAGAGGCTAAATACATGCTAATGACATTTCCTCTGATGAATCAGATCAGATAACTGAGTTTACGTATTTTACCAAATATATAAATCAAAAATAAAGATAAATAGTAAATAATTATATAAGATTTTATACAATTTATTATTATATTTAGTAAAAATTTAAATTTAAAATTTAAAATAAAAATCAATTTTTATGAATTTTTTTAATAAATAATTCTTTTTGATAAAAATAAATAAGGTTATTAGTTAAAACTTATCAATGTCTCTGTCCGTCGTTCGCAGCTTAGAAACTGCGTTGCCGGTTTGCACGGCCAGGTTGATCATCTGGAATATAAACGTCTTTGCGCGAAGCTCGTCGCAGTGACGACAGAGACGCTTACCTAGCTTGTCAATAAAAACGGTATCCTCTCTACCCAAGGCGGCGAGAGTTTCAATACCTATTGTTTTTTAATCCATGGCACTGAATATAATGGCCTCGTACGCTTTCTTTCTTTACTCAGCTTACGTGGCTACGTCACATCATCCTGACAACGCCGTAGATAAATGACTTGAAGACAGTGGATCATGTCACGTCCCAGCATGCAAAATGCCCACGTTCCCACGGGGTCACCGTGCCGCCATCCGGTCGATGTCAGTCGGAGCGAGTTAAACCTAGAGGGTCAAGGCGGCTCGTTACATGAGCTTTCCTTTGCGCATCTTGAACTATGCTGTTCAGCATTATATGACGGGCAAACGGCCAGCGGAACATGAACAACTCAAACCATGCGTTCCTGTCAACGACTGCACCGCAACGGCACGTGTGGGGTTCGCATATTGGCGCTCCTAATCGTAAGGTGATTGCCACATAGCAATTTTTATGAATTGACTAATAAATAACAGACGATGTATCAGAATAAGGATTATAGGTCATCAGGAGGAATTGCTATGTTATCAAGTTTCGGCCGGTATTCCTCGACCCAAAATAGCAGCGATACCAAATACATGCTATTGGCGTGTTTACACCTATGAAATTTGATTATTAAGTGTAATAATAATAAAAAACTTTAATTATAAACTAATTAACTTTAATTGTTAACTTTAATTATAAACTATCAATGTTCTTTTATATTTTTCTGCACGTGAAAATTCAAACATGTCATAGGAAAACTACGTTCAACAAACTGTGCCAGAGAGGTTAATGCGATTAAAGTTTGCGTTTGACAAACCTCGACATGCATTTATCGATACGTAGAAAGTTTGCAGCTTTTAGGTGAGAAAAGAAAGCTTATATCCCATATTTGATGGCTGTAAACTAAGCCACTTTGAAAAAATCAAGACTTTTTGAAATAAGAGACCTCATGTTACTAACACATGCATAGTAATTTCAAATGTTTTACTTTGAAGTGTGGGAAAACGACTAGTGCGATCAAAACAACTTTCATGAATTGACTAATTAATAATAAACGATGTTTTCGAATAAGGAATATAGGTCTTCAGGATGAACTAATATAAACTAATTAACTCGAATTGTTTATCAAGATTTTTTTTAATTTTTTTAATTTTTTATAACAATATTTATTAGAATAATTTTACAAATGTGTAGATTCCTTCAAATAGCCCTTAACCGAGTTGTTTCATAACATTTCTATTAGTTTGGCGAATCATTGAGTGGATTCGCGTGACTGTTGAGCTTTCTTATGGATGCTCGTCGAATCGCCAGAGATACAAATTTTGCGAGGATGAATGATATGTCGCTTCTAAGGTGAGTGATGCATTAGTGATAGGTGTATTGTGTTTAACCGCCTGTTGACGTGCGATCTGTTAATTCGTGCAAGAGCACACGGCAATTCGCGCAAGGAACTGTCTTCGCAGGAGTTGAGGTTTCTTATGGATGCTCGTCGAATTGTCAACGATACACATAAATTAGATGTTGCTTCTAAGGTGGGTGATGCATTCGTAATAGGGTGTATTGTGTTAATCGCCTGTTGACGTGCGATCTGTCGTAATACTCTGTCAGCATTAGGACCTATGTTTCCCAGCGCCGAAAACGTGAGAGGGTGAAACCCGGAACACTCGATTTTTGCTACTCGTTCAGCATATTTGGATCATTTTCTATTCTCGTGATAGTTATGCGAATCATTCATCCGTTGGGAATACGATGAGGCAAGCGGATTAAAAACACACACGTCCATAAAGGACCGCTCCATCGTTGTTCCAAATAGATTATTGCATGCTATATCTAATCGAGCCGACCTGTCTGTGGTTGTATTGATGTTATCAAATATCATTGAGTCCGGTACTGGTAGGCGTAACTGCTCAATAACAACATTGGCACACACATCACGAAGTGCTACTGCGATCTTGTCTCTTATTGTGCTATGTCGTATAAAGGGTATTCCACCAACTTGACATGAGAGTGCGTGTGTGATATTGAAGTTCTGTCCACAAATACATTTTGATGGAGTGTTTACTGGTTTCCATCCATATCTTGCTGATATCGCGTCCTGGAATTGTTGCTTCGATAAGTATCGACCAGTTTGTGTAGCGGGATAAGTATTGAGCCATAACGAGGTTCCAGAATTATTAGTGATATGTTTGATATTCTCCTTTTCTATACTTGTTAATTCATCCAATACTTGCATTTGTATTTCTTTGAACCGCAATTGTTTTTCCTCCTTTATTTGCAGGGCGATTTGAGACTGACTATTTTCCCATTGTGAGCAATCTAGGTCGTTCATTGGTGCACACATTCGTAGTAAAGATGTGTATTCTTCTAACGTGTTTGAGCTAAATTTATTCACTCCCAATCCACCTAGTTTAATTGGTAGCTGAACAATTGTTTCCCATTTTGAATGTAAATTACTTTGCCCGGTTATCTCTCGCAATAGATCTCTAAATAATAGTGAATCTAGTTAGTCTAGCCATTGCGAATCAATTGGTGTTGTTCTTTTTAGGTGTGCCCATCTGAACTGTAGACTCTTGATGAACAGTATGAAAGCTGATTGGCTATCTATGACAGCTATATCTGTTAATAATTTGATCTGTTGTATCCAATCATATGCAGTCTTCTTAACCATTTCTTCGATGTAGTCTGATTGACCTATGAAGCTACCGAGTATTTTCACCCCTGTTGTCACAACTTGAACATTATTTTGCATAAAGAATAATGCTTCTTTATGTCTATTTGTTGAGTGAATGAGGAGAGTGCATTTCGATGGATTGATTTAATATCCAAAGCAATGACATATTTCTTGCAGGGTATTCCATAGGAAAATCAAATGTTCGTAAAATCCATTGTCCGCGTACCATTGATGCATTTTATCGGGAATCTTATTTTCTAACTCTGATTAGCGGAAGTGAGGCAGCTGCGTATGCAGCCATTGCGTGGTGGTTGCCCTGTGTGAATCCTTCCTATGAGCATAACTCTTTCTCTAATGCCATGAATGTTGGTGATGAATAACAATTACTTAGTATAATCGTCATCGACGGACATATTTTGTTCATATTTTGAAAAGCTGTATGTCTGTTTACATAATTAAATGCGTTGTGGGCATCTAGTAGAATACACTTATCATTCGACTTTTCAAATTATTTTCTAATCGAATGGATTACTGATTCTATTCCGCATCGTTGCCCTGTACATAGTTGAACTTTGCCCGCAACCTTAATCAACTTCTCACTAATGCGCTTGGAGATTACTCTTCCTACAATTTGAAGCAGTACTTCTCATTTTCCTATGGGGCCAATACCTGGACACTTATCCAATGACATTAGCCTGGATTCTTTAAAGGCTTCAATGTGAATATCATTTATTCGTGTTGTTGCGATGCGTATTGCAAAATCTGCAACTTTCTTAGCTAGTTGTTTTGACTTATTACCATGATGTGTTAGTAAATCGCGCCAAATCTTCGCATCCATCCCGTATGGTCCCGCGTATTCTTATGTTTTCTTGCAGGCAGCTATTGCATCATCGTGTGAGATATCATGAAATATGATGTTATTGTACAAAGAGCATCCATTAAGCGGTGAGCTTAGAATGCAACTTGGATATACTTGACATGTTTTGGGTGTAGATCCTTTAATTTATCAAGAACAGTATATCCTTAAATTGGTTAATACGTGTCTAGTATTCTTGACGTTTGGCCGTTGGAATTCAGCAATCTTGCGGCGTTTCCGAATTTCCCATTTCGTGTCAGTTTAATTATGTTCTGGATCATAGCAGATATGGTGTTTGATGTAGCCTTGGGTTGAGACTTGCTTTTAATTTGCAGGAATAAAGCCTCAGATAAAAGTGTATCTAGGTGACCCTCCTTCCATAATTTCAGACGGGGAGTCGGCGTTTTTCTTATAACACTAACTTTATTCGAGCCTATCCTTTGTAGTAATAGCTGAGATAGGATAGTTATCATCTTCAAAGCTATACATGCTTTTGATGAATTCGAATTGAATTCCTCTAGAAGTTCAGATATGATTAAGACAAACTGCTTTGCAACGTTGCATTTTGGTTGGTGGATAAGGTTTGGTTAGCAGTGAATTACGCTCTTGTATATTGTGTCTATTGTTATATATTTACTGGGCCTTCCTAAGTTACACAGTCTGCATCATCACGTGGTCTGTGTTCTGCTGTAGGTTGTTGTCCATCCTTAGAAACTGAATTATGATTTTGTACGATGCCAAGGGGATATAAGTCCTCCACTCTACTTACTGATTCTGAAGGAGAAGTCAAAGACACTGTATGTGGTTCAATGTGTACACGATTGTTACAATCGGGCGCATGGCAATTCGCGCAAGGAACTTCTGCCTTCCCGCATCTACAACCTTTGCACTTTGTTGAAGGACCATTGCATCCACAGCACAGCATTTGATTAGACGGTTTCCTTTGGGCATGTTAAAGGCCGTTCGAATGCTTAGGTCAGATCCCTAATAATAAATATAATAATAATTTTATAATAATATAATAAATATAATGATCTGTTAGGTCAGATCCCTAATATTTTTTTTAAAATAATAATTATAATAATTTACAAGAAAGGGGGTTCCCGCAAATGGGCCCATACATAACTTTCACTGTCAAAGTTGTAATTGATTTTTAAAACAAGGCGTTCACTATCTTATGTGCTGCCTTCTCTGTTTCCTCTTGGACTTCGAAGGCAGGCATATGCTGTTCGAGCAATTTCAAAGGAAACGCGGCGTTTGATGTTTGATGACATGCGCATATTTCGTAATACCTCGTTGTGTGCGAACTGATGCGATTTGTCTGAACAAGGTGCCTGTCTCTTTCCCAATGCCACCATAAGAGGAGAAGATTAGCGGAATGAACCTGCCGCCCTTGATCGCTTTTATTCTTTCTGAATATTTTGCGTGAAGTATGTGTTCACTGATCGGTTGACGAACGACTGAGCAAAGATGTTAAACACGTTGACGTCAACGAACGTCCGCTCTAATCGCCCATTCTACAGGCCACAACAGGATATGTCCAGCCTTGCCCCGGCGGCTCGAGTTGTTGATGTTGCGACGAATTATAGGGTGTCAGGGACCGTTAGTAGGTTTGGTTCTATTACTACATCACAACAAATAATAGCTGTTTCTTTTGAAATTTTATCTCGAACGGAGTCGTGTCTGATTGACGCTGATCCTCCCAATCTGCATGAGTGTGCGTGGCTAACCGTGATTTCTTCACCACAAGAGCATGATTTGCCGATCAAGTCACTTGGGGTTTGCCCATAGCGAGCGGAAATGGCATCTGCGAATCCCTTGATGACATACAAAAGCGTTCGTTTTTCATAGGGAGGGTGCTGAGCCGTGAAGATGCTCCGTCTCTTTGAGCATGATTGACGGCGATCAGAACAATGGTGTCCATAAGATAAAGTGCCTCTGATAGCCTATGATGATGTATATTTTTACGTCGCGCCGTAATTTGATCGGTTGTCTTTGATTGTATGTTTCTCAATGCTTATCCGATTAAACCGGAGTCGTATGTGCTACTGATTGTCTTTAAGGATTCGTAGTCTGTTTGAGCGGTTATTGCCGGATCAAATATTCCCAACCCGCCCATTTTTAGAGGAGACATCAGGATCGTTTTCCATGCATTTTCAATCGGCCATCGAGTAATTTCATTTAGAAAAACACTCCTTAAGGTCTAAGATATGCCTCGCAACATCTCTTGATCGCACTGGATAGTCCGTGTGATATATGTCCATTTTACTTGTATTGCATGTGTCAATCTCGAGTATGCGACTTGTGGGTCGATTTTCGCCACGTCGACTAAACGTTCAATTAGATTTTGCCAAGTATCTACACATTGTTCGACAATAACTGCTTCGTAGTCGACGGAACCCACCGCGGATCCTAGAATACGTATGCCATCACATCTAATCTTGATGTCAGTCGTTGTGAACTGCTCGATGCTCAGAGGATATCAGACAAGAGTTGTGACTTGGCCGCATTGACAACGTAACCGTACTTTCGTCCTTCTGTTATTATTGGTTTCCAAACGTTTGTTATGTCATTGAGGCAACCAACAAAGTTCGCGTCGTCAGCGGACCATACTTGGTGTACGTTGGGTGCAATTTGGCGTATTTTGTCTATAAGGGGCAAGGACGCGAGGGAAAAGCAAGGCATCTCAAAGAGGTCGCCTTGAGTAAATCCCACTTCTGAGAGTAAGCAGTCGGAACCAAGAGTTGGCGTCGTAGGCTCTTGATATAAGTTATGCATAACGCATGACAGTGACGGACATACAAAGTCGAGGTTGTGGAGGGCAGCTTGTCTGTTTACGGAATTGAAGGCGTTGGTTCCATCTATTGTGAGAAGGTAGCCGTCTGGATTTGCGTTATATGTTTTTCGGAATGAGTGTACCGTGTATTCGGCACCACACTTTTGCCCTTCAGCTGTTTGAACTGTTCCCGCGACGTCTTACATGTCGTCGCGAACAAACGTAAGAATCGCTTTACTAATTATTCTTCTTGCAGTGTCGCACACCCCGATTGGGCGTATTCCCCCACTTTTCTTTTCGAGGGCTATGAGACGGCAACACTTGAATGCTTCCAACGTTTTGGCTGATACAGATTCGGTAGTGATGCGAATCGCGAAGCGAGTGAGAGCTTTTGCTAAAGTTTGAGACTGTGAACCAAAACGTGTAAGCATGTTCCGCAAAGATGTCGAATCAAGTCCAGAAGGCCCTGTACCACCCTTACTTCGTTCACATGCGGAGATGATGCAAGTTTCGTCCAAAACATAAAATCTGCTTGCGTGATGCATTATTGAACCAGGAAATTGTGACGATAACATTATTTATGGTGGTGGAACTTTTGCGGAGGGATGAAGATCTTGTAGCCATGATTTTACCGATCTACCGTGCACTTTTTCGTCTGGGCTCAGGACTGTGGATGATGACATATCTTCTAGTACTGATGTTAAAGCGGTCATTTTCCCTGCAGTCAGAAGTTTACAAAAACGATTAATCCAATCAGTTTTCTCGAGGGGAACGCGATGAGTTAGTCCCAACTGAAAGTGTTTCGCTTCATGAAACAATGCGTCGTACTTATTTTTCTCCCATAAAGCTAGACGTCTCTCTATAGTTTTGCGAATGAGAGACACCTTTGTTGTGGGGACTCGTTGCAGTACTCATTGGGAGAACACCGTGGCCTTTTTAAGAAGGACGGATCGTAAATCTCTTCAATTGATGCCTTTACGTATAAATCTGCGAGTGCTGCTACAAACGTATGACTGACGTTGCATTTGGGAAGGGTAAATAGATTTGGTCGCCATTGGGTGACCACAGTGTATATTTCGGTAATGGTCATCGGTGTCACTATTTGGTTTTCGTGGTGTAAGGGCCTAGTTCTGATTCCATCTACGATGGTCGCTGGCATGTCACCGTTAAGGTCTATATTGTTGGATATCAGATGTGGAGGAATATAATTTCATATAATAATTTTTATAAAGACAAAATTTGTTTTATCTCTTAATAAAAATAATTAAATATTTAAATAAGGATTATTATTTTCATCTTTGTTAAAAATAGAATCAAATATCTACAAATATACAAAGACTGTATATTAGTAACAATAAACGAAGCAAAAGAAGCGATGAAGTAAAACAAACTAAAGGAATTTTATTAGGACCAAATGAACTCAAAGAAGTGTGTACTAATGAAAAAGATACAAGACCAATTATCAAAATGGTACAGACACATCCAGGAATATTCGATTGCCCAGAAATAAAACGATTGAATCAAAATACGGTAAACGCTTTTTCCCGGTTTATCAATAATTGATCTGCATTAAACGTTAGCGTTTTGACAGCTCTCCTCCTGATCTCTATTATTATACTATTAATAATAGGTTATGGTTATATTATGCAACCAATTTATATTAAAAATTTTAAATATCCGAATTTTAAGATTGTATCTCACCCATGTCAAAATCTATAACTCAAATTTCAAAATCGAAAATTTCAAATAATCAGACAGTTAATTAGTTCGCTAGGACGTGTATGAGTCTTTTATAAGGATTAAAAGAGTATTTTTTGAAATTAGTTATAACTTATTTATTAATTTTAAAGATCTTATCATTAACTCAGTAGATTTCAGGTTAATGGGCTTTCTAGTGTGATATTATATGTGAATTTGAAAGCATAGATTTGGCAATACTAGTGATTGAGACGATTTTGTTAAAATCTACCGGTTAATTATTACATAAAATTGAAATATATTCTAAAATTTATGTAAAATCTATAATATTTAAGTTGTCTTTATTTTCTATCTATTTTAACAGAACATAGCTATGTTATCTGTATATTCTGCATACGTAAACTGCCTACCTAAACTATTTTCTTTTTATCAGTTTTGTATGTTATCTTGACCTTATCACCTACTTATCTGCATGGATGTGCCTACTAATCTGCATGGATGTGACTACCTACTAATATACATAGATGTGATCACCTACTAATCTACATGGGTGTGATCACCTACTAATACTGATTGATGTGATCACCTATTAATCTGGATTGATGTGATCACCTACTAATTTGGATTGGTGTGATCACCTACTAATCTGGATTGATGTGATCACCTACTAATCGACATGGATTTGCCTACTAATGTACATTGATGTGATCACTTACTAATCTACATAGATGTGGTCACCTACTAATATGCATGGATGTGAACTTACTAATATACATAGATTTGACTACTAAGCTGCATGGATGTGATCACCTACTAATCTGGATTGATGTGATCACCTACTAATCTGCATGGATGTAATCCCCTATTAATATGCATGGATTTGATCACCTACTAATCTGCATGGATTGATAACCTAATAATCTAAATTGATGTGATAAGCTATTAATATGAATTGATGTGATAACCTACTAATTTGGATTGATGTGATCACCTACTATTCTACATGGATGTGATCACCTACTAACCTGCATGGATATGATCACCTACTAATATAGATTGATGTGGTCACCTACTAATCTACATGGATGTGATAACTTACTATTCTACGTGGATGTGATCACCTACTAATCTGCATGGATGTGATCACCTACTAAGCTAGATTGATGTAATCACCTACTAATTTACATGGATGTGATCACTTGGATGAATGGAAGTGATAACTTACTAATCTTCATGGATTTGCCCACTAAGCTGCATGGCTGTGATCACTCACTAATCTACATGGATGTGATCATCTACTAATCTACATGGATGTGAAAACCTACTAATCTTTATGTATTTGCCTACTAATCTGCATGGTTGTGATAACCTACTAATCTTGATTGATGTGATCACTTACTTATCTGCATGGATGTGATCCCCTATTAATATGCATGGATGTGATAACCTACTAATCTGTATTGATGTGATCACCTACTAACCTGCTTGGATGTGATCACCTACTAATCTGCATGAATTGATAACCTAATAATCTGGATTGATGTGATCACCTACTATTCTACATTGATGTGGTAACTTACTAATCTATGTTGATGTGATCACCTACTACAGATTTTATAATTATTATTGGCGTCGTCTTGCATTATTATTGGTATCATTATTTATTCCTTATTAACAACTGAAGGAAGACTATGCAGCCTCTTTCAAAAAGTATAATTGGGTGCTTTTTGATAACAAGTCAGGTATCTTTCAGAAATATGCTACCCATTTTGAAATTATCACCAGTTTTTAAATAGACTTTACAATAGATATCTTTCAAGAGAGTTCAATGTATTGACAAGTATTGAGAGAAATCGTTGAGAGAAAAGGTCTTTAATCTGCATAAAAACATTTATTTTTACGTGGCAAATGCGTGCCGGTGCACGCTCTCATGATCACAAAAATGAACAAAAATCTAAATCATGTCTCGATAAGATGGGTACGTAGGCGGTATTTGAATGTAATAAAGAAGAGAGCGCGGCGGACGTCGAAAGGGAGCTGATCCCAGGCTAGTAAAGCGGCGATGAGGAAGAATCCGAGACCGTAGTTGTTAGAGTAATTGAGAATGTGGAGTAAGAGGAAATTACGGGAACGCAGTGATAGATAGAGGTGGGGCGAGTGTCGTCTAAGAATGGGAAGTTGATGAACGATAAGGAGCCGACAGCGATGATACGAAAAGTTATGAGAAGGCGGAGTTATATCCCGATGTGGATGGTACGCCAGCAGAGTTGGGCAAGATATATGGATGTGTTGTCAAACTCGAACGGCGGAGTTGATGATGCGTTGTAGGGGTAGGATGATCGGTTTTGGAGAATTAGCGAAAATACTGCGGCAGTAATCGATTTTAGGAAAAAGAAGCGATGAAAAAAGAGACATACAAGAACGGAAGTTGGTAAGGGACGGATACGACTGATGCCACGGAGAATTGAGTTAGACGAGCGGACCTTGTCACGGACGAATGATTTAAGGGAAAGGTTATCGTCGAAATGTAAGCCTCAGAAAGTGAGACTGTGAACTATGGGAGTGATGATCCTCGTTGGCATGGTAGCGCATACTAGCATAACAGAATATATAATTGCAGTCGTTCGCGAGTGTACGGCATATGAGAGTTCGTTCGGCAACTTGTGCACTTCACTGAGTTTGAGAAATTGCTGATGTTTCTAAAAATTTCGCTACAAATTTAAATAGTTCAGATCAGATAACTGAGTCTTAGTAACAAAAACGCGAAAAAAGAGGGGGAATAAAAAAATGGAATACAAACTAATTAAAAATGGAATCCACTTGATAACCTATTGAATGCGTTTGATTTTATATTAATAATAATGTAGATAATTTTACTAATGCATATAAGCTTTCAGTGTCTGCTAAATTAAAATTTTCTCAAGATTAGAAAACTGAGTCTACGTATTTTCTACTAAATATAAATAAAAATAAAGATAAATAATAAATAATTACATAGAAATTGTACAATTTATATCGAGTCAAAATTTTAAATAATAGTCAATTGTTATGAATTGACTATTTGTAAATTATTTTGCCCTATTAATGTAAAAATATTACTGGTATAAGTCATATGATCTGATTCATCAGAGGAAATACGTCACTAGCATGCATTTGGCCTCTCTGCTATGTTGGGTCGAGGAATATGGGTCGAAACCTGATAATATAGCGATTACTCCTGATGACCTCTAATCCTTATTTTGATACATCGTCTCTTATTTATTAGTCAATTCGTAAAAATCGACTTTTCTTTTAATTATTTTTATTTTTCCCAATATATAAAAAATATTACTGCTGTATTATAAGATTATACTTTCTCCTGTCTTGTATTTAGCCGCATCCATCATAAAAAACAAACAAAGGTTTTCATAATAATCGACTTTTTTTAATTTTTTTAACTGATATAAATTATATAAAATCTTATGACAGTTATTATTTATAATTATTTATTTTATTATTTAATCATTGAATTTTGATTTAGCATTATTTTTTCTTTCAATGTTATAATTATATTAACTACGTATCTTAGTCAGCTTATTTGATAAAAGGTGTTGTGAATGACGTAACGTATTTTGAACATCCAAGATTACATCAAATAACTGAGTCTACTTATTTTGAACTAAATATAAATAAAAATATAGATAAATAATAAATAATTATATAAGATTTTATGCAATGTATATTTATATAAATTATTTAAATCGAAAATCAAAATAAATAATTATGATTGCTTAAATAAATAATTTAAGCAATTATTTATTTATTTATAAAACGATAAAATTTATTATTAAAATAAAACTCGATTTATAATGATAGAATTTATAATTAAAATTTAAAATAAAAGGAAAGTTTTATGAATTGACTAATAAATACTAGACGATGTATCAGAATAAGTATTAGAGGTCATCACGAGAAATTGCTATGTTATCAGTTTTCGGCCATTATTTCTCGACATAACATAGCAGCGAGGCGAAATATATGATAATGACGTAATTCCTATGATTAAATTTGATTACCTGGCCTATCTTATTCTAATACAAAGTATATTATTTATTATCCATCTATAAAAATTTTCCGCTAATGATTTTAAATCTATTTTTAATATTATTGTGTTGATTTATGTATTTTACTATTTTCTGTTTGATGGTATTTTTATAGTAACTCAGAAAACCAATTCGTTACAAATTGTTGCAATTCTTAAAATTTCATTATTTAATGTATTATATTTTATATTATATGGTATGCATGAATGCTCATGCAAAAATGTTTCTTGTAAATTTAAATATGTCATCTTTACGATATAAATTAATAGTAGTTTTAGTTAATGTTAATTTAATGTTCATATCTAGATATACACCTTCTTTATCATTAATATTGGTTTTGTTAAGAATAAGGCTTTCTGGATAAATGTGCTCATCAATTGAATATAAATCATTAGAATTAAATACACAATATCATCAATACACATATATCATCAATATTTCATCAAGAAAGCCAATATAGATTTTCTATAAGTTAAATCAAGTTAAAAAAATGAAATTTAAAATAAACGTCATTTTTATGAATTGACTAATAAATAACAGACGTTGTATCAGAATAAGAATTAGAGGTCATCAGGAGGAACTGCTATGCTATCAGGTTTCGGCCCTTAACTCCTCTACCCAACATAGCAGCGGGGCCAAATACATGCTAATGATGTATTTCCTTTGAAATAACTATCTAGTATCTTATTCTAATACAAAGTATATTATTTATTATCCATCCATAAAAATTTGCCACTTAAGAGTTTAAATTTATTCTTTATATTATTGTGTTGATTTATATATTTTACTATTTTCTGCTTGATGTTATTTTTATAGTAACCTAGTTTAAAATATGTATCTATTAAATTATTTAAATGATTTTGAAGAAAGCCAATATCGTTACAAATTGTTGCAATTCTTAAAATTTCATTATTTAATGTATTATATTTTATATTATATGGTATGCATGAATGCTCATGCAAAAATATGTTTTATCACAATTTTTAAATTGTATTTATAAGATGAAATGTTTATTATCGACTGTCGTCTGTATTTTTACAAATTGTCAATATTCCTTTTCGCAGATGCAGTGATATGGATCACAAAACCGGATTCCCAATCAGATTGCGTCGGTTACTGTGATTCCCGTTTAAAAGTCATATTTTATATTATAAATATGTATCTATTAAATTATTTAAATGATTTTGAAGAAAGCCAATATCATTACATATTGTTGCAATTCTTAAAATTTCATTATTTAATGTATTATATTTTATATTATATGGTATGCATGAATGCTCATGCAAAAATATGTTTCTTTTTAAATATGACACATTTAAATATGTCATCTTTACGATATAAATTAATGGTAGTTTTAATTAATGTTAATTTAATGTTCATATCTAGATATACCTTCTTTATCATTAATATTGGTTTTGCTAGGCGTAATATAAAATAATTATAATTAATTATATATCATAATTAATATATTAATTATAATTAATAATAATATAATTAAGTTGATATTATCAAGACTGATAAGATTGATGAGATAACTGATGTTTCTTGTAAATTTAAAGTTATCTTTAAAAAATATCTAAAACAGTGATGTGACTTAATTTCAACTGTCCAGTAGAAATGTAAAAGCAAACAAAAAGCGAACATTTGATGTTGTTAAATGCAAGGAATAGAATGCTATAAATAGGGGGTGTTCAATCAAGCGACTGTTACAGATAAGAATAAATGCGTTTCCACATTTTAAGAAATCGTAATATGTCAATATTACGATTTAATAATATGTCAATATTTCAATCCTAAAGATTCTAATCAGAATCATTTATTAATAATAGATGTTGTTCGGATTCGTTTGTAAAAAGTCAACATGAAATTGAATTTCGTGTTATTCTTGAACTAACTTTAAAACTTCCAAGTGCTTAACCAAAATGTTGTATAACCTTCCTAGCAAACAAATTACATTTTGCACTTCACAGCAAGGATTTAGTTTATTATTACATCAGGAAAACACAAATACTTTGTGACGAAATCGTTTTAATATGCATTCGGCTTCACTGAAATGTCGAGTAGATGAATAGAGGCTGAGATATTCTAACTCGTGCAAGCATCACCAGAAAGCAGGAAGGAAGACAGCAGATGCAAGACATCTGCTGTCTTGCAGATGTGCAGAACTGCTATGGCAGTTCTGTCTTGCAGATGTGCAGAACTGCTATGGCAGTTCTGTCTTGCAGAACTGCTATGCTGATAGCATAGCAGTTCCAATTTATATTGATATCAGGTTGAAATTTAAAATAAAAATTTAAAATAAAAGTCAATTTTTATGATGACCTCTAATTCTTATTCTGATACAACATCTGTTATTTGACCTCTAATCTTTATGCGAAAACATCGTTTGTATTTATTAGTCAATTCA
>WNNJ02000044.1:0-81806 GCA_012934845.2 Pomphorhynchus laevis
AAATCCAAGACTTTTCTCTAGTAAGGGTTGGCCCATCTCGTCAAGACTTTTGAGGATCGCTTTAGCATTTCCTCTCATCAGTGCGACGGACAAGCGCTGAAATAACTGACCCGCTGTGCTACAATACGGGGTACCGTTTCTACATGACATAGAACGAGCAATGAAACGAATTAGCTTTTCCCCTTGGGGGTTCCATCCTCCGTAAGTTTCAACAACTGCTGCCGTAAAACTGTATCCATTCTCCTCTAATTTGCGTTTATATTTCCTTTCCTTGACACAGGTGGCATACTTGCTTGCGGCATAGCCAGGGATCTCAGAAGCCATGGAAATATAAGCATTTTGTTGAGGGTTAGTTACGGCAAAATCAACTGCTAAAGGAGGGTCCTTATAAAATAGAATGTCCGCCGGTCTCTCTCGCAAACCACGAATAAGGTTGGGTACCTCCTTTGCCACCCTCAATCCAGCAGAAACCAAAACATTGTATATGTGGGAAATTACAAAGTAAATCAATAGTACATAGTATCGACTTATTTCTATAATTGTTATTATAGAACATAATGTATACATTATGTACATTATGTAATATATTTTTAGGAACGAATAATAAATAATTTGTCCGGTGAACGAATTGTTCACTGGACAGTAAACTGTAAGCTGTCTTTTTTAATATAGTGAATATTTTGATATAGTGAACATTGCTTACACGAAACGTATTCTTTTATTGGTCGTTTCATATTATCCTCGTTTGGTTCTTTCAATCCTATCAGCATCAATGTACACTATACAATCAGAGTGGATGAACCTCATCAACAGTGAACCACGCCTACATTTCATGTTTCGGTTCTGTTACTGTTTCTGCTGATCTCCTTGTCTCCGAAATGCTTATTTATATTTGACTCGTTCTACCAAATCACACAATTTATGGCTTATATAGTTGGTGTAGGCGGTAACTATTATTCACAATTCGAATCCACCACACCGAATTTTTATTTTTATTTCGTTCCTATACGAATTGTTCATCGGACAGTAAAACGTAAGCTGTCTTTTTACTATTGTGAAAATATTCAGTACCTACATGATCTGTATTCTTACATTGATCGGTTTCATATTATAATAGTGTGGTTCTTTTAATCCTATCAGCATCACTGTACGCTACAATCAGAGTGGGTGGACCTCACCAGCAGTGAGTCTACGCATACATTTCGCCTTTTAGTCCTGTTACTGTTTCTGCTAAATTCCTTGTCGACGAAATGCTGGTTTCTATTTGGCTTATATACCAAATTACACAATTAATGTGTTCTAGATATTTGGCGTGGGCGGTAACTATTATTCGCAATTCGATCCCACCACACACTGAATTTTTAATTATTCGTTCCTATATTTTTAGGAACGAACAAAATAAATAATTTTTCCGGTAACCGAATTGTTCACTGGACAGTAAATTGTAAGCTGTCATTCTTACTATAGTGAATATTCATTTCTTGCACGAGACGTACTCTTTCATTGGCCGGTTTTATATTATCCTTGTGTGGTTATTTCAATCCTTGAAATAATCACACGTGGTTCTTTCAAGGATTCGAATTATGGGTTCGAAATCCGAATATTAGTGACTGCCTCTTCCAATTATAGAACAAATAAATTGTGTAATTTGGTATATAATCTAAATATTAACTAACATTTCGGAGAAACGGGGTTCAGCAATAACAGTAGCAGGACCGAAATACTGCTGATGAGGTTCATCCATGCTGATTGTAGTGTACAACGATGCAGATAGGATTGAAAGAACCACACAAGGATAATATGTAATCGATCAATGAATTAAAATATTTATGATTCGTATTTAATTCTTTATAATTATCCATACTTAAATATTGAGTTGTATATAAATCTGTTAAGTTAGAAAGGAATTTAATATCGATTTATCTTGTTCATTACATTTATGTAATTAAATTATACAACATAATAATGTTAATAAATCAATCACATTGTGATTAGCCTTATTTGACTTGATTTACAATCAAACAATAATTTTCGAAATATGACATGTATAAATATTACAAATTACCTATTGTATTTTTTAATTTCAATGTGATTTTTATTCATCATTGATAGTTCTAATTATATTAGTAGTGAATTAAGACTTGCAATACCGTCTGGTAAGGTAAATGTAGTTCCATTCATTGTCCATGCGTAAAGGATGCTTCCTTCACCTGTACACGGTGGTCCTGTAAAGCTATCAATGTTTCGATAACGGTGTGCTTCAAAATTGTGTGTATCGCAGTCCCTTAAAAATGTGAACTGATAAAATTCTTGCATATGAAATTTTCTACAAGTCCTCCGATATTTAAGAAATCAAATCACTTGCTGAAGCATTTAATATTTTTGTATTTTAAGCTTTAGACAATACTGAAACTATTATCTAAAAAATAAAAAACAAACATCCTTTATAATTTTTAAAGATTTTTAATACATGCATTATTAAAATTAAGATATAGGACTTTAGAAGGAACTAATATGTTGTCCTGATAAACTGTTGATAACCTGATGACTGTTCCTACAAATGACCTCTAATCCTTATTATCTTATACATTGTCTGTTATTTAATATTCGATTCATAAAAATTGACTTTTATTATAAATTTCAATTTTAAATTTTAACTTGATATAAATATAAATTGTAAAATTTTTATATTATTTATTATTAATCTTTATTTATAAAATACGTAGACTTAGTTATCTTCTGATCTAATCATTAGATCAATGATGTACCTACACATTTCGTTGTGTTATTCTATTATCCCCATAATAGAATATCCTAATCCCGATATCCTAAATATCGGGATTGTGCTTTCATTACGAATTTTATTTTAATAAGACCGAATTGCTATATTGTAATTATTTATTTGTAAGTTCATCTAATTGCTTAAGTTAGACTACAAAGTTCATTTTTAGTATTTGATTTGCTTTCCGTAAATACTAAATCAACAATTATTTCTAATAATCCAACACGATGCATAAAATGTATTGTAATTTGTTAATATTCAAACGCATTATTGCATAAATTACTGCATTTAGTTGACTACTTGGTTATTTGATCGCTTATGAATATTTATAATTTAGCAATTGACTAAACGTTTACGTACAAACCAAATAGCTGTAAAGTTACTTCAACTATATTATAGACTGAGAATAAGCCTACATGCGTGAAGCAACTTAATTTATGTGAACACGATATTTTTATATTGATCTCAACCGTTCCACTGTCTCACGCATAATACAGATCTAATTATAATATATGTCGTGATCTAATCTGCTATATATCATGATGACTGACAGTGCTCATGGGTTCGCGGAAATTTCTAAAAGGTCCACTGGTACGAAATTGTATATAGAGGTTATTTTTTAATTGCATACGCATGAAGTGCACCAAAGTTGAAATACAAGAGTTAAGGCCCACTAGGTTTACCCACACACCAAAGGAAATACTTGGCTTGAGCAAAATATAAAATGATTATTGTTGCTCAGTTAGGATGGAAAATTGTAATTAAATTTAGAAATATTAACAATTCGGATCAGATAACTGAGACTACGTATTTTATATAAAAATAAAGATTAAAAATAAACATCATAATATTTTTTATATCAAGTTAAAACTTATAATTGAAATTTAAAATAAAACTCAATTGTTATGAATTGACTAATAAATAACAGACGGTGCATTAGAATAAGGATTAGAGGTCATCAGGAGGAAGTGCTATACTATCAGGTTTCGGTCCCTATTCCTCGACCCAGCATAGCAGCGCGCCAAATACGAGCTCATGACGTATTTCATCTAATTAAAATTTGATTATATAGTATCTTATTCTAATACAAAGTATATTATTTATTATCCATCCATAACAATTTTCCGCTAATGATTTTAAATATATTTTTAATATTATTGTGTTGATTTATATATTTTACTATTTTCTGTTTGATTTTATTTTCATAGTAACCTAGTTTAAAATATGTATCTATTAAATTATTTAAATGATTTTGAAGAAAACCAATATCGTTACAAATTGTTGCAATTCTTGAAATTTCATTATTTAATGAATTATATTTTATATTATATGGTATGCATTAATGCTCATGCAAAAATATGTTTCTTGTAAATTTAAATATGCCATCTTTACGATATAAATTAATAGTAGTTTAAGTTAATTTAATGTTCATATCTAGATATACACCTTCTTTATCATTAATATTGGTTTTGTTAAGAATGAGGCTACCTGGATAAATTTGTTAACTTATTGAATAAAAATTATTAGAGTTAATACACATATATCATCAATATATCGAAACATATATTTCATATCTTTATATCAATGATATAAATATATATATAAAGATATATCTTTATATATCTCTATATATCTCTATATCTATTACCTCCCATTGGAACACCTTTTATTTGTCTGAATAAAGACGTCCCTACCTTTAAATAATTTTGATTTATAAAAATATTTAAGGATTCTAATAATTCAATTTTATCCATATATATTTACTTGACGGTTTAATTTTTGTTAGATATGCGTTATAGTTATTATAAGATTAATTAATTTTTCTAATGGATCTTTAATATCTGGAAATCTAGATTTGTATAAAGGGTAATAAAATCGTACGTATTTATATTCTGAAAATTTATTACTTTTGTGTGCTCTAAAAATTCTTTTGTAGAATTAATACTGAAATAGTGTTTTATACCAGTATTAATTTCGACTAACCTACAATATTTTTTAAAGCGTTCTTTAATTACTTTAAGTATTTTATTCATATAAACAGAAAGGGGTTTTATTGTACACTTAAAAGCAATACATATGAACCTAGGTTTTATTGAATTTTTATGTAATTTTGGAATCCAATATAATATAGGTATAGTTTTATTATCTGATTTAAAATTAAAATTTAAAATAAAAATCAATTTTTATTAATTGAATAATAAATATTATACGATGTATTCGAAAAAGAAATAGAGGTCATCAGGAAGAATTGCTATGTTATCTGGTTTTTTCGTAATCTACGTCCTGTGAGCATTAATTTAACTAACAGTGATATGACTAATAGTTGCTGAAATAAAATTTACTTGAATGCACTAAATAATTATAAATTGAACGAGACACTGCAAATTGAGCATAAATTTAATAATCAGAATTAATAAATTCCTATTTAAATTGTAATTTAATATATTATAATTATAACAAATCGAAAGTTTGCATACTCTTCTACCATCTAGCATGTCAGTTACCAAAGATCTTCATATAGTCAATTAGTTTTAGTAGTAATATTGCTGGCTGGTTAAAGTACTAATCGTTCAGCAAAAAAATCTTATTTTAAATATAAAATATTCAATTTGCTTGTCTTAATAAACAAATGTTCCATTTTCAAATGAATCACATTATCAATCATTGGATTGAAACCGATATTCAGATAGGATTTATGTTTCTAAAGTTGCTTACCATACTGAATCTTGAGATTGGAATCGTTTATTTTCACAACCAAATAACAAAAGGTGGTGCACTCTTGAGTGATCTATTTTTGGTACAAATCGTCCTGAAATTAATGATAAATTTATTTATAAAATTTTATCATAATTAATAATAAATAGTAAATATTTAATAAATTAATAATTTCTAAACAATTATCAATTTTGACTTTTCTTATTTGATGTACAAATTCAATTGCGTTAGTTAAATTTTTTAATTATAAGACAGTATATTTTACAGCTATATTGTAATTAGGTAATTTTCTTTGAATATTACATGTGATTCGATAGCATTCTAAAAGTTTTTCATAAATTTTTATTTCTCTGGAAGAATCTTCAACTTTATGACTTGATATGCATCGGTTAGTAAATATTATTTTATCCACTTACAATAGAACAAATACTTGCTGGCACCGTATACAAAATAGGACTAATTAGTTTTAATTAAGTAAAATATATTAGGAAAAAATGTGGTATTTAAAAAATTATAACTATTATACAATGTTAAATTAATGGATAAGAAAATATGTCCATGAAGTTCATGCATTCCTTTATTTTATGAGAAATGAGATTGATAAAACCTCGCGAATTCTTTAATGATTAGTCTTATCCAGTGTCGATATTTTAAGTATTTTATGTGTCGATATTTTAGATATCGACACGTGTTCCTCGTTGAAAGACATCCTAAAGCTTCAAGATGCAACTCTGTATTTTATCAATTTACGATCAGTATACACACCTGCAAGTTATCCTTGTTCTATTAACGTTAAAGTAGAATATATAACAGTTTCCACAAAAGGATTTCCAACCCAGTCATATTGAGTTTCTGTTAATTTATGGAAAATAATGACTCAATCTTCTAGAGCGGATTAATGTTCAACTATCATTGGTAGACTATCAATTTTACAACTATTATTTATCGATATAAACATTTCGAGACTGTCTTTCATCGCTGTTTCCAGATCTGTGGCTTTCTCTTGAACGCTTTTATTTTGTCAGTAAATGTAAGGATCTTTCCCATCTTACCTTGCATGCTAGAGTTCAAAATATTCGATACTGAAAGATAGATACTAAATATTCTCACTTTGTAATCCAAAATTCACAGTTAAGGATGTCACAAGTATGTGATTGTTTCATTACTTTAAAAATGTGATTAGTTCTTGTCATGATTCATGTGCACATGTATGTACCTTGTCTCATATATATGTATCATCTCGATGTGCAAAAGTAGCCGTTTGTGCTGAGACTCAATGTTGGCGCAGAACTGTTCAAATAATCAGGATTGAACTGGTCTAGTTTTAATTATGTTCACCATTCGATTAACTTGATATAAGACTTCTTTTCAGTTCTCTCGTAGTTTTTGATATCCAGCCCTCTCTACGACGAAAACAATGAGTCACAGCAATTTTCGGTTTGTTCATTTATAAAACATAAAGGCTCATATAGCAGTTTATTATAAAAGAGCTCCATATGTGATATTACCTGCACATGATTTTCACGATAATTATCATTTATTAATGTAGTATTTATTAAAGATGTAAAAAACGTCTTCGCTTTCAGAAGTCAGATTCAATTACTTCCAAAATAAACTAATTTGTTATTTTATTTTGATTTATAAACGAATAAATGCTATGAACTGCGCCTGGTTACTGATGTCGGTTAACTCGTCAACTTCCAGTGCTAAATCAGAACTCTGGAGTTTATTACCGCATACATTTTTTATATCAGATGACATTTCCAAAAACCTGTTAATAGTATCATTAGGTAAAGGTACCTTGCTTATTCTCATGGTTGATTCATTTCCTTGCACCGTATTGACAATATTTTGGCAAGCATGTAAAATAAGTGACTTTTCCAAAGTACGAGTATCTATATTTTGTGAGATCGGTTCAGATACTTGGAAAGAAACAGATTGAGCCTTAGCAGGAAACCGTTAAAATTGTAAAAGAATCAGCTGATGCTCTTTGCTATTCTGGCCTTCTATTAAAATAACTTGCTGGCTTGTTTTGTAAATGATATTGCTTACTCTTCGAATGTTTACAAAGTTTACCACGGAGCATACATTCATTTAACATTTCTATTTCATAGACTAAGCAAACTGGAGGCGGTCATCAGCATTTTCGGTTCATGAAAAGTCAAGGATTATGCCATTGTATTTAAAGGTTGGTCGTGATTGTAATTCTTACTATTGGAACACATTTTAAGGCCTGAGGGTTTTCTACTTTCAGAATTACTTTAATCAATCTCACGTTTCTTTTTAAGAAATAAGGCAATTTTTATGGATGAATTAATCTTAAAAATAATAATATAATCAAAATCTTTATGGAATGAAGAACAGTATTTTATTTAATACAACAAAACGTTAATGTCCGATATTTCAATAGCTATTGCTATCATCGTAAGGAAATTAGTTTCCTGACGATAAAAGCAGTAGACGATGATAGCAGTAGCTATCGAAATATCGAGCATTAACGTTTTGTTGTATTAAATAAAAATACTATTATTCGTTCCATAAAGATTTTATTTATAAAAGAAAGAAGAAAATGGATATTTTCAAAAATAATATAAACGTTAATTATTCAGAAACTTGTAAAAGGTACAATACGTTTACGCTTGACGGTGGCTCACAAGACGTACAAAAATTGTGAACCAGAAAACAGTTACAAGGAAAGATAATAATAAGATCCTAATAATGAAGAAATGAAATGATCAGTTGTGTCAAAGAAATAGTATATTATAGTAATTTAATATATAACCTTTTCATATTTGGGCATGTTTTCAGAAATTCAACAACGCGCACATTGGAAAGCACGTAATTGTGAAAGTACTTGATAAAAACCTTAGAAAATATTACAGTTTGATGATATGTTTGGAAATTGGAAAAATTCCCACTTTGATTTATTAAAAATACGTTCATTGTTGAACATTTTGATAGTCATTATTCTTAAATCAAAAAGATCAATCTGATTTTGCATTTAACGGTATCCGAAATGTCTTTGTCGAGGAAAAAGTTATAATTATTAAGAATAATTACAAGATAATATCATACAATAATATTACTTAAATAAAATACACATTCAAGTTAAAACAATGATGAACGAGAAAACATTGAGGAACGAGGAAACAACGAGGATCAGGAAACAACGAGGAACGAAGATACAACGAGGACAAAAATAACCAACGAGATACGTGGAAACAAGGAGGACAAAAAACTTACAATTGACGGACATTTCGAATTGATGAACCTTTACGAAAGTTCAAATCGACATGGGTCGCAGAAAACAAACTTAAATATCTGCATACGTATCACGTCAAGTTGGATGTAATTCTGACGGCAGTAACGTCTAAACTACGGTATCTGTTAAGCGGTCAGATTGTGACGAGCTTACTAGGAGAAAGTTCATTTGTGGGTTTTGCTCTGCGTCTGTGAAACAAAAAGTTAAACAGGTAGCATAATTTAGCTGAATTTTAAAAGGAAGATATAATTAGTTAAACCAGGATAAGTAGTTGAATCATTAATTCACAATATTCTTCGTCGCTCTTCTTTGATTTTACTGGTAGTCGTCTAGGTATTTCGGTCTTCGTATGACCCGGCCCTTTGACGTTATCTTTTCGGAAATCATGTCATATTTTCTGGCAAAGAGTTTTCCTCCAAACTGTGGTCATTGATTTGACCGCAAAATTTGTTTTCTCTGTCTTGGTTCGTAATTTCTTCGGTTGAGTTGTTCTGATCGTTTGGTGTAACAACAGATTGATCATTTGGGTATATCGGATCTTGTGAAAAAAAGATGTTTCGTTTGATCTCTCAACTAATGGAATAATTATATGACTGTTAGAAATCGTAGCTTCTTTTCCGTTGCTCATCTGCACTCGGGAATACTCTTTGTTTGCATAAAGAATTTTGCCATCGACAACTGCGGGGGAATTTTATTTGTACGATAAAAATTACGCACTAGTACCTGGTCGCCTTTAGTAAGGCGATTATACTCAGTTAGTCTAACTGGAAAACGACGAACGTGTGAACATTCACTCGTGTGGTGTTGTTCCGGTGGCTGTACACAATAACGACTGCATGGAATGTAATGCGTGGTCCAAGACTTCTTCCCAACGTACTAGTGGCAGATAGAAATCGCACAGTCATAGCTGTACGACTCGCCACACAGTCCCGTTCAGACGTTTAATTTGTCCATTTCTGCGAGGATTATAAACTGAACTATGACTTACTGCAACACCATATTTTTCAAGGAATGAATAGAATTCAATGAATGTAAATGACGCACCACGGTCAGAGTGTACAAATTGAGGGGGACCAAAAAGGTTAAAAATTGATTTCAAACACCTTATAACTGTACCCGTAGACATGTCAGGAAAAGAGAAACCGAATGGATATCGGGAGAATTCTCCACAGCAGAGAGGAGATAGGGCGTCGTGTATTCGATGGAATCGGACCTTTAAATCTATGGCTAGTCGCTCAAAAGATGTCGTCGTCTTCATTAAGTGACTGTCAGAGTTCGTCAGGAAACGCGGTTTTAGTCGAGCACATGAATGGCATTGACCTACAACAATACCTACGTCCTCGACTGTATAAGGAAGATTTCTTTGACGTACGAAGTCAGCAAATCTAGTGAGTCCAGGGTGGCATAATTGCTGATGTATTTCCTCAAGCTCTTTATGACTTCCTGAAGCGGTACTGACAGCACAAACATCGCGTGGCAACGTATCAGCAATTTTGTTTAAGTGTCCTGGTCGGTATCTGATTTCGTAGGTAAATTCGGATAATTTCAGCTTACACCGCTCGATCGTTTCGTTTTTTATTTTACTGCGGTGCCGCTGATCAAAAATATACGATACTGAGCGTTGATCTGTAATTAGTGTAAATTTCTTTCCTACGAGATAGTGTCTCCAAAATCGCAGAGCAAACACAATAGCATATGCTTCTTTTGTCGAGCATATCTTTGAGAATCTTTATCGCATTGCAGGCGTATATAACCAGTAATAGAGGTGGTGGATTGATTTTTTATGTACATAATAGCGTAACGTTCAAGTTATTAGATGTAAAATCATAAGCAGTAATTGAGGTTTTATGGGGTAGTATATTGCTACCTACTCATAAATCAGCCATTATCGGTCTAATCTATCGCAGTCCGTGATCTAATGTGAGTTGCATAATCGATGACTTGCTGAAATTTGGTTACCGTAATAATGTTATAGTAGTGGGTGATTTAAATATGCTAACTGTCGATTGGAGTAGTTATATGTGCTCTGCGAGTGATCATTCCACGGGTCTCTGCAGATCATCGTTCTATACTCGATATTTGCCTTACATCAGAAAATGCATGATCAATGCTGCTACGCATGTGGATCCTCTAGGCAACTCAGACCATTGTTTAATCTGCTTCGAATCAAATTTCTGACATGTATAGTCGCACCCTAAGCATTGTTCCAATATGCTGCAATGTTTCAAGACTGACTTTGAATAAGTCCGTCAATCTCTATCCAGCATATGTTGGTTTGATCCCTTAACTGTTGAAGTTGAGATATCATGGCATCAGTTTGAATCAGTTCTGCATGAATTGCTTCAACGATTTTCTCATCATAAGGTAGCCAGGATACGTACACATCACTGTCCTTGACTTAATAAAGAGCTAAAAGACTCAAATTAATAAAGTTGGCTAACGTCAGGTCTTCTAAACAACTAGTAGACTATAATTAATTTAAAAATATTAGAAATGGCTTCACATATCTTAAGCGTCTGAAAAAATGTCAATTTGAAGAAAGATTAGCAAAACTGTCTGTACGCGATCCTAGATCATTGTTCAACTATGCAACTTTTAAGAGTGGCGTTGGTAGTAGTTCCATCGTTGATAGCAATGTATGCATTCTAGTTCACCACATTGATATAGCCACTGCTTTGGTTGTAAATTTCTGGTACCAGCTTCTAACACTCATCTAGAAATGGGTTAATCTTACTGTCCATCAATTTATGATGTTATTCTCACGTTTTCTGTTCATGATGTTATAAATGAGCTCAAGAAGCTCGAATCATTTGGTCCTATCGGTCCTGATCTCCTTCAACCAATATACTTGAAGAATCTTGCCGACATTATCGCCCTTCTTTTGTGTTCGATCTTTATTGCTTATATCCATCTTGGTCGAGTTCCAAATGATTGATTAAATCAATAGTTGTTATTATTATGTTATTATACAAAAGAGGGAATCGATGTTTTGTGGAAAGTTATAAGCCTGTGAGTTTGACTTGTGTATCTTGGTGTATATTGGAGAAGATGTTATGTCGTATAATCATCAACTACCTAGATAATCATAGGTTATTACGCTATAATCATCATGGCTTCTGGAGAAATCACTCGACTGTGACGAATATTTTGATACCCCAGGAAAGTTGGGGTATCAATGTCGACGTTGTATTTTTTGATTTTTGAAGGCTTTTGACTTTGTTCGTCTTGATATATTGATTCGTAAAATGCAGGCGTTGAATATCAATCATATTATTATTCGCTGAATAGGTGATTTCATATCACACCGCTAGTATCAAGTAAGGGTTAATGGTATTTTCTCTGATCGATACCCCGTTCTGTCATATAAGGAAATAACTATATTTGTAATAACTATATATTTGTGACTGATATTACTTCCTTGTATTTCTAGATAGTTAAATAAAGATTATAGACTTGTCATTTACTATAGTTTATTTAACTACTGTTGGAAGCTCAGACAGCCATGGACAAGCTTTTTAAACCAGCGATATTTACAACGCCAGTCAACACAGCCGAATAGGAAAACTCGTAGACACATTGGAAACGGCGTTTTGAAAAGTATCTGTTAAAGGTTCCCGACTTAGAGGAAAACGAATTGCTGAATGTCTTGATCAATCACGTTGCTCCTAAAGTCTACAATTACATTTCGACAATCAATGATTACGCTATTGCTCTAAGACGATTCGACGATCTATATTTGAAGTCAAGAAACAACGTATTCGGACGTTTTCAGCTTAGCACATGTAAACAGTTACAGAATTAGTCGATAGACGATTTCGTCCAAGCGTTAGATCAACTTGCAAATAATTGCGAATTCAAAGAGGTCAATGCAAACGAGTATCGCTGCTCGTGCGTCCGCGACGCTTTAATTTCAGGACTAAGTTCGAGTACGATTAGACAACGATCGCGTGAAGTGCATCAACTCACATTGCTGTCGGCGGTTGAAAAGACCAGAACGTTTAAATCGGCTCAGTTGAACACGGAATCATACCGAATGACAAATATTCATGTGTCAGCAGTCTTCGATCAAATTGTCACGGGAGAGGCTTCGTCACCCTGTGCCGCAGTCTCGTATTCAAAATCGGCATGCTTCTTCTGTGGTCGTGAGAGACACCCACGAAGTAAATGTACTGCCAGGCTTGCACACTGTCGAAAATGCAATAAGATCGGCCCATTTTTCGATTGTTTGCCGGTCAGATCATGCTGCTCTATCTCGTTCTGCCGCTACAACTACAGAAGCGACTAATCAATTTCCATCTGTAGCTACGCTCTCATTATCTACCACAATATCCGATGATATAGCCCAAGCAACAATTCAAATACGCATTAATAATTGTCACGTGACGGCATTGATAGATACGGAGAGCGGTGAAAACTTTATTGACTCTGCCGTGGCGTTACGCTTGAAGTTACGACGAAGGCCCTACACGCATAAAGTGTATATGGCATCCAGTGACTACGGATCTGCTATACGTTTCTGCTGTGTGGCTGATGTATCTATCAAGGAAGCAGTATATAAGTCGGTCCGCTTCTTGTGTCTCAATAATTTATGCTGTGACGTAATTCTGGGACATCCATTTCTCTCGAGTCATGAAGCATTCCCTATTAAATTTTGCGGAGGTAGGCCGCCGCTGTCTATAGGAGTTGTTTGTACTATCAAGGCTCAGGCACCTTCTCCTTTTTCGTCTCTGACAACCGACTGCCACCCAGTTGCGATAAAATCCAGACGCTATGTACCGCATCATATAAAGATAATTAAATCAGAAATTTCGAGGATGTTGAAGGACGGGATAATCGAGCGGTGTGAAGCACCGTGGAGGGCACAAGTCGTCGTGGTCAATAGTAATCGCGGCAGGTCGCGGCTAGTTGTTGATTACTCCACAACCATTAATAAATTCACACTGCTCAACGATTACCCTCTACCGCGCATCGATACGATCGCAGAGCAAATTGCACGATACAGAGTCTATAGTCAATTCGACCTTAAAGCGGCATATCATCAATTATGACTCCAACCGACCGACCGCTAATTTACATCGTTCGAAGCCGATGGAGAAATCATCATTTTAAACGACTTCCTTTTGGACTTATGAATGCTCCAGCTGTGTTCCAGTGTGTGATCGATCAGATCATTCAAACAGAAAAGCTAGAGGGCACTTTTGCGTATCTTGACGACTTGGTGGTATACGGCCATTCTGCTTCGGATCATGACTATAACTTGAGTAAACTATCGAAAGCTATCCAGAAACACAATATAACTTTGAATGACGAAAAGTGCAAAAAATCTGTTCTTCGCCTTAGCGAAGAACAGATTTTTCGCCTTAGTTCTTCGCCTATGTAATCGAATACAATCAACTTCGCCCAGATTTAGCAAGTACTAAGCCACTACAAGACATAACGGAAGCAACGTGTTAAAGAGAGAGATGAAAAGACTGTTAGGGATGCTAGCACATTATTCAAGATGGATAAAGAATTATTCCGAACGCATCTAACCCTTAATCGAATGCCAATCGTTTCCGTTGCAGCGCGAAGTGGACATCACCTTCCAAGACATGCGCCGTAATGTTATGAATGCGGTACTTACAACAATAGATCCCACCAAGTTGCTTACTGTAGAAACGGATGCATCTAATCACGCGATAGGAGCAGTTCTGTCACAAGACCATCGCTCCATCGCTTTTTTTCTCGAAAACTCTCCAGGGAATCAACCCGCACGTATTCTTCGATTGAAAAGAAAGCAGTAGTTATTGTCGTAGCATTGAAATCATGGCGAAATTACCTTTTGGGAAAGCATTTCCGTGTAATAACAGACCAACATAGCGTTTCTTTCATTTTCAAGAAGAGCCATCGTAGTCAAATCAAGAAACAAAAGTTAACTTGGTGGAGGATGGAACTAGCTGCATTCTCATTCGATATAGCTTATCGTCCAGGCTCCGAAAATCATACTGCTTATGCGTTATCCAGGATAACCTGTTCCGCCTGTACGTCCAACGATCTAATCAGATTGAGAGAAATTCATGATACATACTGTCACCCTGGCGTAACGAGGCTGTATCACTTCGTAAGAGCAAGGAATTTACCATTCTCAATCTCCGAGATACGTCAATTTATTTCAAATTGTTCAACGTGTGTGAGGCTAAGGCCACAATATCATAAGATACAGCCAACCCAGATGATCAAAGCCACCCGACCTTTTGAAAGGATTTTCATGGACTTTAAAGGTCCGATTCCTACTCACAACAATAACCGATACCTGCTCACAGTGATAGACGAATTCTCGAGATATCCATTCGCGTTCGCATGTAGTGATATGTCTGCCGGCACGGTAATTCAGTGTCTGAATAGCCTATTTTTTTATTCAATCTTCCAAAGTGTGTACATTGCGATCAAGGGCCTGCCTTCATAGCCAGAAATTTTAAGTCCTTCCTTTTACGACATGGGATCGCACTAAGCCATTCGAGCCCGTACAACCCGACAGGAAATTCTCAAGTAGAGCGTGCGAACGGTACTATTTGGAGAACGATCGAACTTGCTGTAGCAACACGAAAGCTCGATATCACGCGGTGGCAGCAATGTCTACTTGTTGCACTTCATTCAATACGATCATTGTTGTGTGTGGCTACAAATTATACGCCACATGAGCGATTCTTTAAGTTTGAAAGACGAACAAGCTCGAATAACAATGTTCCACTATGGCTTCTGAATGCGGGGTTAGTCGTGCTGAAGCGACACAATACGTCGAGCAAATATGATGAAAAAAACTGAAATTGTGAGGCTCGATGAAAGCAATACTAAAACAACGCGCGTAGAACGATCCGATAGGTCAAAGCCCGTCCTGTCTCTGAAGCACCTGGTCCCGTTCCCGCACGTGGACGACGAGAATAGTCACTGTCAGCCTTCGATTCCGTTCGGTCTTGATACCCTCGTAAATGGTTCACCAACGCCGTCACTTCATGAACAGATGAGCATCTTGGACGAGAGCACGATGTCAATTAGTGTCACTTTTTTTCTTCTGACAAAATATACATTTACGAGACTTACATGAGGGTAACCTCTTTATTATAGATTATTATTTATAACAAAATTTTTAACAGCTTAAACACACAATATCCCAACTTACAAGATCAACGAGATTTTAGAGATTAATGAGCTTTCAGAGATCAACGGGCTTTCATAAATCAACAAGCTTTCATAGATCAACGAGTCTTCAGATATTAACGAGGTTCTGAAATTATTATCAAACGACTTCTTGGAAATCAATACAAGCGTGTAGCATAACAAACGTGCATTGTTGTGCTTGTAATGGAAGTAACGCTCTGTGCGAAAACGATATGTGTGTCAAGGCAGGACGTAATTGCTCTAATTGTTTACCTGGATATAGGTGTACAAATCGTAAACTGATCTCAGTGGTTTTTAACCCAACTTTAGTGTCATCACCTCGTTCAACGTCTAATACACTTGAAGAAAATATTGTTAAATGTTTGACTTACCGCCCGTATATCTGCGCAACATCGCTGACATAATATGTCATCCGCTTTACAATATTTTCTCTGCGTCTGTTGCTTTTGGCGTTGTTCCTTCTGATTGGCAGAATTCCATCATATGTCCTGTTTATAAGAAAGGGGATAGTTTATCCATTGGCAATTATAGGCCTATTAGTCTCACTTGCGCGTGTTGTCGTGTGCTAGAGAGATTGATTAAGCGATGAATAATAGAATTTTTAGATAGATTTCAAATTTTGAACCCAGTACAGCATGGCTTCCGAAAATGTTATTCAATGACTACTAATATTGTACATGCACGTGAAAATTGGTATCACTATTATGATCAAGGTATACCAGTTGATGTCATTTTCTTTGATTTCTCAAAAGTGTTCCACTCAGTTAATCACACGCGTCTTATTGATAAGTTGGAGCACATTAATCGTGATAAAAGGATCATAAACTGGATTCGTGTATTCCTTTCCAACCGACAAAGTGTCGTACGAATAAGTAAGTCGCTGTCGAGTCCATTTCCAGTGTTGTTAGGTGTTCCACAGAGAGTGGAACACCTAATGAACTGATATTTGGTATCAACGAGTTAATACCAAATATCAGTTCATTCAGTTTATTATATGCAGATGATCTTATAGTTTGGCGACATATTATTTCCGATCTTGATAAACAGCATTAACAAAACGACGTCGACGTTATATCCAATTGGTCTAAACGAAATCACTTGAGGATCAATTCCGCTAAATGTACATGTATGCGTATATCACGAAGATCATGTGATCATCTTGGAGGTGAGTATCAGTTTGGTTCAAATAGTATCGAAAGAACCTACTCATATAAAGATTTGGGATTTTGGATTTGTGCTGACTAATCCACTCGAAAGCATTCAGACTACGTGTGTTGCATCGCAAAACGCTTAATAGGACATACTCGTCGAGCTCTGATAGGCATAGATCCGTTATGTTACCATACCTTAGCAAATGCGTTTTTCTTGAGCCATATCTTATACGCATCGCCAGCTTGTTATCCCGAAACTACTTATGAGCGTCGTGCATTGGAGAAAGTGTTCAGATCAATAACTAAATTAGTCTCAGGGCTGCATATTTTTGGCTACCTGAAACTTTTCCAGATATTAAATATGCCTTGTCTGCGATATATTCGTGACAAGCGAGATCTCTCTCTTGATCTACTGCAACTGAGAGGTCAACCTTCTCTTCGCGGACACCCCCTGATGCTAAAAACACAAAGGTACATACATGCAGTTTCCTGCTTTGCCAAACGAGTCGTACGATCTTGGAATTCGCTTCAGAGCGCGACCGTTTTGTCGTCTACTGCTTCAAGTTTTTGCGCCCTACTGGATGATGACCCTTCCTTCTCAAGACAACGGTGGGATTTTCAGTAGTTCATCTGATGAGGAAGGGACAAATCGACTCTTATTTTTGATTTATTGTGAAGCAACTTGTAAAGAGCCTCGGCTCAATTTGTTGTCAATTAATAATAATAAAGTCGAAGGTTGTTAAATTTAGAAAAGGGGGTAAGTTAATTCGAAACGATGCGGTACGATTAGACGGCTCAAGTTTAGAATTTTGCCGTTCGTATAAGTACTTGGGATACTTGCTTACGTCTCACTGGTCATTTACCGATCATCTTAAATACACATGTGCAAAAATTGCTGCATCTACTAACTTGATCAAAATCATCGGGGCGCTATCATTTAAAGGAGCGATACGTTAGTTTAAACAAATGCTTCTGCCGATTATCAAATATGAACTTAAAAGTGTTTGGATGCATCTCAACTTTTCAAATTTTTATCAAATAGACTCCTGTCAATGAAGATACGTAAAGTATGTAGTAGGTGTATCCACTAAATCGTCATCGACATCAGTCGCGGTTTTATCTCGCCTTCGACATTGTTCTGAGCTCATACGCAACATCTTTTACCGACTTTCTACAGTCCCCGTTTGTCAAAATTAGGATAACTTTATTAGTAAGTTAGGTCATTTAAATTTTAACATATATGACACTGGCCTTCACATAATCCAAATGAATGATCCGTGGTCGATTAAACGCCCTCTGATTTAGCGTGCATCTTTAGATGGATACCATTTTGTGCAAACAATATATCGTTTCATTAAAGAAATGGAAATTTGCCATTGCAAATTTACTATGCAAACAATGCTGTTCATCGCTTTATGTTTTTGAATGTCTATGTTTGTCATGCTTTTTCCTTTCCGACATTGATTCAATAACCAGAGTAAGCAGCTGACTGAATTAAGATTGATGGTTGTCTCATCGGAAAATATAATGGAATAAATAATTATTGAAGAGAAGCTCGAAACAGACTATATGACACTCAATTTTTGTATATTTTATGACTATCAAGGCCACCTAAGCTTAAGTTTGTGAATTTTGTATATTGTATTTTGTTGCTCCAAGCTGAAAGGCGCAGGGAACGAAATAATAAACCGTCTCATTATTGTTATTTATTTAAAAAAATAAACTAAGAAATAACGAAAAAATAATTATTATAATATTTTTTTCCGTTGTACGATCAAAGATGATTTACAATACTGATAAGTTTACTTTGAATTTTATTGTCGCTATTAATTATCATGAGAGAAGAGTTACCATTGACCATCGCATGATTAAATATAAAATCTACGAAATTGAATAATTTGACAGTTTATAAAGGAACCATTAGTAGTGGTGCCGTACAGTTTTATAACTAGTTATACTCAAAGAAATTCAAATAAGCTATTGGTAAATTGCTTTGAGATGTATTGCCTTATTAGATATTAGATAAAGTACAAAAGTGATGTTCAATGCATCATTATCTTGTTTAACTTATATACTTTCTATTTGTCACGTAAATGAGCTAGATCTAATTATAAATAAAGGAATAAAAACTCAACTTACTTATGTAGTATATTGGCTCATCGATTTTGAATGATTTACATGCATACTGATCTGACTGAATACAAAGAAGACGTTCAAAAATAGATTTGAATTTTAATATGACTGCAAACTCTGATGCGTATATTATATAAAGAAAGTAAACATATTGTATACATACCGAATACCAATTAAAATATAATTTGGTTCATAATGATTGTTTAAGAGAAATTTAGTTTATCTCAAGGAAGCGATATAAAAAATTATGCATTATTGATTTAAAAACAGACCTACGTACAATAGCTATAATTTAAATCGGCTAAAGAGAAAATATGCAAATACAAACTTAGTTTATCAGCTAAATTTACTACAATGCATATTTAACTAAAATGTAACCATTAGATTGAATTCTTAAAAAGTGCACGAACAAAAATTAATAAAGCGAAACAATTATGTTGATTTATTGAAGACATCTTAAATTAGGTTTATATATAATTGTAAATGTTTTTAAAAACCGGAGCTCGATTACAAGAAGAGCAGACTTCCTCATCACTCTTAGATGAGCTGATGGTAGCCGGCAGCACTCATCAGTAGGGTGAAATACCATTAGTCGTTTCGACTGCCTTGTGATATATTAAGGAGGCATTTCCGAGAATTTGCTTACGTGGTAGCATGGGCATTGCCTGTTTAAACTAACCATGTGCTTTCCGGATAATCCTAATTTTGTTCAGCAGAAATTTTACTTGCTGTCATTCCTTGCTTTCTCACAGGATACATTTAAGGATACATTTTTAATAAATACTACATTTAAAAAACTGAAGCTTATTAGCTCCATGATCACAGTTTAACACAATTGGATTTAAAATTATAAAAATGTAATTTTAAATATATACATATATATAAGGTTTTGAAAAAGAACCAGATAAGCTAACGCAACTTATATTTTTTCCGTAAAACGTTTCGGCTATCGCCTTCTTCAGTTACAACATCGGAATGACCCCAGATCGCGGTCACACTCGCAAAATAATTATATATATATGTATATATATACTGTATTTTTAAAGAAAACAAGCTTAGGGCAGAAAACCTCCTGCGAAATAAAACATTTAGTAACGCTATAAATTTTTTTACTCATATATAAAATATATCACGTATCATTATAAAAAAACTCATTGTTATATTTCAAATTTAAATTTTAACATGATGTAAAAAATTTATAAAATCCTATATAATTATTTATAATAAATCTTTATTTTTATTTATATATCGTATAAAATACGTAGATTATCTGATCTGATCGGTTATCTGATCTGATTTATTAGATATGTGCATTAAGAGCTGAAGCAGCCATTCCGTACCTATGGCTTACGTAACAGAAAAGACACGCAAACGTTATTGTTGAGAGCTATCGACATAACGGCAATCATGATTTAATATTAAGCAGTTGAATGGATAAACCAATGACAATACTAATTTAAACAACAATTTTTATATGTTTAATAACGTTATTTTGTTAAAATGCAATTTACTCAAATGGGGCATTTTTATTTTTGTAGGTCAAATTTCATAAAATATACGCGAAGAAAACTAATGGACAGTGGATTAGTAAGGATTTATTTAAATCTGCTCATTCATATAATGAATACTAACTTTCGATTCTTAGCATAAATCGCTAAACAAGGAATTATCTTGTTATGGATTATTTACAAAAACCACAAGATTTTGAAGTTTATCTAATTGTGCAGTCATTCTTACAATTGAATTTTCGACGACACTATACGTTGCCTTAATCCCATCTATAAGCCAATTCTGTATGGAATTGGAGGTGACCTTCAATTCTGTATTGAGGTACACTAATACTGAAAGGTAGACTACTGTTGTTGGCTTACAGATATTATTAATAATACGTGTAATCATCAAAAGTTTTATTAAAACCACTATAATGACTCTTTTGTTATGATTTTTCAAAAAAAATACAAAATTTTGACAAGAATAACTGATATACAATTACAGATATGCTCTTAACGATAGAGTTAGAAAGTGCAAATGATACAAATTAATATCTTTGGATTAATTTGTTAGTCTTTCTCCTATTTAATGCGCTGGCTTGACAGTGCATTGCATATAAGAAACCATGAGAGAGTAGTGGAAATTTTGAGCAGTTGTGTTGCTAACATATTGTGAAAAAATTACTAAAACTGATTTGTTTACCCGGAAGAACCCAAGCAGTTGATGTCTACAATTCCGTGATGGAGCTATTTTTAAGATCCTTTATCAAATCGTCAAATGCATATTTAATCAATAGTGACGGAAACAATAAATGATATAATCAACATATTGGTTTGTAAAAGTTTTTTCTGAATGAAATGTAGCATAAAGTCGTGAAGTTTCTCAGTAGTGCCGCTTGCCTCTTAAGAATGAAATCATTCATTTTATTAATAATATTATATCATTATAATCATTATATATCATTATAATAAAAATTGTAGTTATTATTTTAATTATAATAAATATAATATTATATCATTGTCTTATTATTTTATAATCAATTGTATTATATAATATTATATATTATTAATTTTATTTTAATGATGTAACTTGATTTAACGGGTATTACGTTATTTATAAACATTACATTACACTTCAATATACTGATAACCACACAACAAGGATAAGGGAAACATCCTAAATGATGTTTTGCATATGTTAGAGAAAGATCAATATTTTGGTAAACAAAATCTAAAATGTTCAACTCAAATATTGTTTTAATAGCAAATAGTTCATAATGATCAATTATTGATTTAGAATTATTGGAGATGAATCAAAAAGTGGAAAATTTTACTTAATATTTCGGCAACCTCTGTCAACATCTGAAGAAAATCATTTGGTAATTTTCTGAAGGTACTAACAGAGGTTAGCGAAATATCAATTAAAATTTTCCCATTTTTTGATTCAGCTCCAATAAGTCTTTATTGTTTTAATTTTAAATGCATTTAGATACTATAATACGATTTACATACGATCTTTAAGCAAGCAGAAAATGAGATATCATATGTTTACCGTTTTGCAAGAAAACCTCGGCATTTTATTACCTTCATAGGAACAAACTTAATTTGACGATCTTAATCTATGTCATGCTCACGCATGTTAGATTAATAAAGGAGGTATCCGAATTTCAAAAATAAACTTGGAATAATAAACTCTGTAGCGTTCGTTAAATAGTTGAGAAAGATTAAAATAAAAGCATTTTGAATATAGTTGTAAATTGTTTTGAAGAAAATATTATTAGGCTGTAAAATGACCTTTCAATATATTTTAAATCGATTGTTTTACTTAAAATACTTCTTTCTACTTTGTTATGATCATCTGATGCTTTGGATCAGCAGATCCCAACTTTTAATGTAATTAAAACAAATAAAAGTACATACTTAGATATGCCCCGAGTGTTGCATGCTCCGTACTTTAAAAATAACGAAATTTGAACAATCAAACAGCAACTTATCTTAATGTTCGCATGACTAGTGATCGCATTCATTTAACAAAATGTATGGTTAAATGAAGAAGTTTTCAGTAAAAGTTATTTGTAATCTTAAAAAATATATTTTTTTTCAAACTTTTCTGTTAAGGCACATTATTGATTTACTTATCGATAGTTATTCCTATCGATTGAACAGTGTATTTTACAAAAATACTTGCACATTATGATAAGCAAAGTCATTTCTGTTTGCAATTGTGGCACGCAGTTCAAGAATGAGTCAGTCATCTTCCAATAGGGTATAAAACAGTTTTGAAGATGCACATCAATTTTACTCTATTTTAAGTTGATGAAATGAAGGAGTGTGATGAGTCGGTCATCTTGATAGAATTAAAGCAACGTACGGTGTCATCAAAAATTCAATTGTAACAATGACATTCATAACCTTCTTATTTAATTTCTACTATTTAATTTTTGTAAATTAACTCCATAACAAATGAAAACGAATAAAAGTCAAAATATGAAGAAGACAATATTACCTTCCGCCATTGTAGCGTTTGACACAACTGGAAGCACTGGGAATCTAATTGTTCTAAAGTTCAAATCTGAGGAGTCTGCTCTCAGAACTCCTGCTACTTATTACAAAATGGAGATAAATGCGGGGCTTCTCCCAAGTGTTCTAATTGTAAAGGGGACCACCCTGCCTGATCCAGAAAGTGTCCTCTCTTCAAAAAATATAGAAGGGACTATGTAAGTAGTCGGTTGCCGGTTGCCCCTGCATCGAAGAAAAGGGGGTGGAGTTTCACTCTCTGTTCCTCCGTTTAAGATTGGGAAGCAGCTACGAAAGGCCTCCCTTGGAAATGAAGGCACTGCCTGTGGGCAAGTGATCGCCCATGACGGAGTTGGTGACGGGAAGGGCAACCTTATCGTCCCTAGCTTTGGAATGGTTATCTTATTCACAAACCACCGTCCCCCACATTTCATTGCACAGCAACGAATTCACTTCTCGACTTATTACTGCTCCATGAAAGGTGGTTGAAACCCCACTGTAAGGAGTAGTCACGACAACATATGTCCACCTCTTATGATTTGATTCGTTAGCGGATTGAAGAGGATATGCTGCTTCGAAGGAGATTCTATTTTGATCCTATCAGTGACTTTCTTTCAGGCAGCTATCCAACGCTTCTCCTGATTGGTAATGAGAGTCACCGAATTTAATTCCTACCTCTCTTCGCAAGCTACCGCGATACTTTCGACTACCTACAAAGGTCGGATTTACAGTTCCACTCCGACAAAACATAAGACCTTAGCATACATGCTCTGTCTTTCCAACCTCTCTGCTTCTGCCAGACAAGTTCTCTTGAAAGAATATTAGAGCACTGGATATAGATTCCAACTGGGTAAGGATAGGGCAAGCATTGCTTCCCTTAATCCAGCCCAGTCTTCTTTCTGGAATATATTCAAGAAGGAGAAGTTTGTCTGTTGGAAGGATAGAGCCTTGGGTTGGATTGGTAAAATAGGTCTTTGTAATGTTTTGGAGGAATCACTATCCCTACATAATTATGGAGCGACTCAATCACCTCAACCAATCCAGCCTTGGGGAGACTTTAGGTGTAGAGATTTATCATTCTCAGATATTCTTAACTCCTGTGAGCCCCTTTCGGGCACCTCCAAATCTGTTGCTCCACTCTCTTCTTGCTTCTGTCAGCTTTTTACAGTTAAACAAATAAGAGAAGTGGCTGCTTTTAGCCACTTCTTCCGATGTGGCCGGCATCAACATTAGTAGCCATGTTTTTATTCCAAAGAAAAATCGTGTATCTTGTCCTAAAGACATGTGGCATATTTCGATTCAAAATTCCCTCGTGTCGATTTACGAGAGAGCGCTTACGCGTAAAATCAGCGATCATCTAAGTAGGCAAACTTAATCCCACCGGGTTTCCATGGGTTCGTCAAAGGTCGCTCGGTCCATTCGGATGTAGATAAAGTGCATCAGGTTTTTCAGGAGAATAGTCATCAACTTGCTGTGGCTGTTATCCTTGATTTTTCTGCTGCATTTGACCGCATCTCCATTCCCTTTGTTATCTCTTCTCTCAGGTCCCTTGGGTTGCCTGCGAGAATTGTTAACAGGATTGATATACTGCTGTACACCAAGCGATTCTATTATGAAGACGACCCTGATGCGCGTTAGTTCTACCCTATTACGGGTGTGCCCAAAGGATCATATCTTTCTCCTATCTTGTTTTTAGCTGCCTATATTGAAGTCTTTAAAATATTAAAAAGCGAACAACGTCTAGTGGTATACGCTGATGATACCACAACCCTATTTTCTGGACGCAGGGGCAAAGACGTAGTATCGGACATTATTTGATTCTTCTTAAGATTAAAAGATCAGTTAACCCGGTCCAATATAATTTTAAACTCCGCGAAATCGCAGGTGGTAGTCTTTAATGGCATTCCTGCAACAAATCAAAAACTTAAGAGATTAGCACTCTCTGCTTTATCCTCCATTTTGACTAATTAACCTCTTCCTACCTTCACGAGTAGAGTAAAATACCTGGGGTTCACCGTTACAATGAACTGGTCGGCGAAAGCTGACATTAATAGACTTAAACGTATCCTGAAGAGTGCTAGGTGGGCCCTGAATTGGGCCCAGCATCTGTCATTGAAAGGGAAAACCCAGGTGCGCCTCTGGGGCACTTGGGCTATTTCGGGATTAGTCTTCTTTTCTAGAGGACGTCCCCCAGAGCAAAGGCTAACGTTTCTTAAGCTCTTATTCTCTCGATTACCCAGCATAGTCCTCCTCGATTAGACTCTTCGGGAGTGAAAGACGTCGGGTGGTTTAGTTGGAAGGCGGCGTGTCGGATTGGCTGGACGGATCAGATCCCACTGGACCTGAGGCCATCAAGATTGAGGATATAAAAACAGAAGGATGAAAAAAGATTTCTGTCATATTTTGATTCTCTTTTTCTTTTACTGAAAACTTATTATCCCATGTTTTATTGTTTTAAG
Organism: Pomphorhynchus laevis; assembly: GCA_012934845.2. NCBI lineage: Eukaryota > Metazoa > Acanthocephala > Palaeacanthocephala > Echinorhynchida > Pomphorhynchidae > Pomphorhynchus > Pomphorhynchus laevis. The sequence continues at coordinate 25,668 of WNNJ02000044.1, forward strand.
AAACTCTTTATTTATTTATAGAGAATTATTGGAAGAGCCATACAAGCAACAAGTCAGTAAAAAATGCTTTATGCATCTTTTAATCGTCTAGCATTACGAGAAATTGTTGGTCTTTATAGTTATCACAAATCAGTCGAGACGTAACCTAATCACTTCGTCCGCGATAATAACAACGCATCCTTTTTCCTCATGGTTATTAAAAGCATTTCGTAGTGTTATATTAAACTGATAAAGCTGATGATCTCAGTCCAGTTTTTAGCAACACATATAAATTTATATTTTATAAATAATATACAAATAATCAAAATGTTTTGTAAAAATAATATTAACAAAAACATCATGTCTTACTAATTGGCTTTAATTAATAGTTTCCTTACATGTTTTGCGATAAACGGTGACATTTTAAGTTGAATCCAGCCGTTGCCTGAGCAGTAATTTACAAGAACGATGTAAAATTTCAAATTTTCTATATTCAATATGCCCATTTGTCAACGAATACTTGATCCTCTAGATTAGTGTATATTTATTCTTTCAAAAGTCGCGGCTCGTAAATTCCTTACGCTACTGCAATAGCGAAATGACTTCATCTTTTTATAAAAATTTAAATTAACCTACGCAACATAAATTTCAATATCCTGTTGATCTTCAAAGCACGCTTCCGAATTTATACCAGTATAATTAGGCCTTTAATTTATGCGATATATGTGATGATGAATTAAGATAGAAGTCATCATTATACAAAAGTTAAAATGTCGTTTTATTAAATAAAACATTTTAAACCCGGATATTAAAAGTTTAAAATGTCATTTGACATTTTACAATTGTAGATGATGAATAATGGAATTGCATTTATTTTTCTAATCGCTGGTTTAAATGTTTCACTTATAATGTAATAAGTTAAATAGTTTTATGTTGTTATGCAACATAAAACTATATATTACCCGTATACATGAAGATTATCTAAAATATATTGTCATCTACTGCGGGAATTCTATTATAGAACGCAATAGCATTACAAACTAAGCAATTACTACGGTCGTGATAATTGTTTGTTTTTGAGCGGAAAATATCAATAACTATGTATGAACGTATGCAAATAAAGAACAATAGAGCGAACAAGGACAGTTTATGCTTTACTTAGATAAACTGATGATTAAATTATATGAAAACATTAAAATGCACTTTGGATATAAATAATCTATACACGGTACACGCCCATTAGAAAACTTTACGTAAAGAGTTTTAAATAGAAAAGTCGATCAAAATGTCATAATGTTATGGCAAAATATTTACGTACCAAAAATCACAGGATTAAATTCATTAATTTCAGTAATCGTATTATTAAACCTATTTTATAAGAATAGGTATATATAAGAAGTCAATAATAATTCAAGACGTCTTATAATATGGCAATTTACTAATATTTTAATGGAAACAAGGAGCCGGAGGAAGAAAGCGAGAACATTAGAATTCCAAAAATAAGGAGATTATTTTCATGCAGGTATGAGCTTTTCTGTCTTTGAACAGCTGTGTTGATTAGCGGAAAAATGTATCCTTCATATAATACATATAATATGTATTATTTATATAATACATGTGATTTTTACATTTATTGGCTATATAGCATAGATACCCAAAGACAGAATGCATCATATATATACAGCTGTTACAGCTGCGACATGAGAAAAGCGCATTTTGAAGATAATCATCAGCGACCGCCAAATGTGACGAAGTAAAGCAAACCCTAGCATTGTTTACTTTCATTCAAGTAAAGAAATACTTCGATTGTTATAAGCGCCAGATATAGAAGACATTCAGTATATATATAGATATATACTAAATGCTAAGGATGATCGGTTGGTTTCAACCCTATAACGTGTTTTAAATTTCTAAGTATATCTTTCGATGTTTTTGTTCAACTATTAATTATTTTTGTTAATTATAGTTTATTGAATTTAAGGGTTATAAATATTTTTAAGCCCCATAGCTATCTGACTTAGTAAAATATTGGCATAGTTAAATCTGACTTAGTTATGTACTTAGCTATATGACTTTAAAATTAACAATTGCTATCAAATATTTTAAATTATGAAAAATTTACTCTGTCAAAATTGAATTATGGTCCACATTTAAATATAAACTTATGAACATTAAACCCGGTAAGCAGTAAGAGAAACAATATTAATGTTTCGGCACATGATTTTTTAATTTGTATTTTTAACTACGTATCCCGGATAAACGATCTAATCATGGAAATTAAATATATAAGTTTAGGGTTGCGCTTTCTTAACGAACAAATTCTACTGAATTTGATTGAACTCAACTGAATTTGAACAAATTTAAGCGAACTTGTTCGTGAAGAAGGCACAAGTCGAAACATAAATATCAAATATTCTTATTTCAATTTCCAGTTTATTTTGTAACCAAAATATATGATCAAATCCCAACGTAGGATCCTGACTTGCACTTAAATACAACACTCCAACAATATACATGATTAACAATTATTTTACGCTTAGTTATATTATAGATACAACATATATATAAGCATGAATGATAAGGTTTGTCGTTATAAGTACTATTGATCCGCCTTGACGATTTATTTATCAGTGGTAAATAATCTTACTAGTTGTTGTTTCATTACGGTACTGAATGTATCACTTTCAAGGAAGAACTAAATTATTTAATGATTCCTTATATATATTTTCAATTATAATTTATTTTTATTTAAATATTAAAAAAGAAATCTAGGAGAGTCAAGTAAATAAGATATACTAAATGATTTTATACAACTTTTATATTTAGTTACAGTTGTCATTAGTGAAAATATAAACACGTTTTTAAGAGCGTCTACTCATCGAACAGATGGGCAAAGTCAACGATAGAAAATTCGGATCTGACCTTTTTTCTTATAGTCTTTTACATAAATAAATGATTAGATTGACTTTTATTTATCAGTCATCACTGTAGCAACTTGCAAATCAATTTTTATCTTGTCATCATGTAAATGCGTACAATACAAACATTATTTTGGATTTATTTATATAACGTCAAGTTTGTGGATTTGTGAAGACACCTTATTAACTAAACGTATAACGATTGATAATCTAAATACTCGATACTAAACAAAGCAGCGCACATTTAGTTGATTATTGAAAAGCTAAGATTGTGAATAGGCAAAATATTGGTATTTGATGAGTGTTTTATACATTTGTCTTAATTCTTCATTTCATCGTGCACGTAATGATACATTTAAATGTGATTATTACCAATTAACAAAAATAAGTTTCAGATCAGTTAACTGAGTAAATGTATTTTTCACTTTACATAATTTTTAAAATGTTAATGTCATAATATTAATATTTTATATAATTCAGATTTTTAAAATGTCAATGTCATAATATTAATATTTTATATAATTCAGATATTTGATAAGTTAAGATTTTAAATTCGAATTTTCATGAACCCTTTTAATAGATGATATACCATCTATTCAAATGAAAATTGATGATCACCAGCATAAACTGCTTGGTGTTAAGTTTTAGCCCTATTCCTCGACCCAACATAGCAACAAGGACAAACACATGTCAAGGATGTATTCCTCTTATGTAATCTAATTATCTAGTGTAATGACTTATTCTAGCACAGAGTATGTTATTTACTATCGATAGAAATGAATTTATTTTTTATAACAAATTTAAAAGATATAATTACTCATTCGGAGAAAAAAATAAATAGTATTCATTGTATTTCATTGTATATTCATTGTATTTTTGACGAAAGTACAGACAATGTTTTCATATATTTCTGATATAATTTCATATATACAGATAAAATTGAATTATTAGAATCCTTAAATATTTTTATAAATCAAAATTATTTAAAGGTAGGGACATATATACTCAGACAAATAAAATGTGTTCCAATGGAAGGTAATAATATCCCAATTATAGCTGACTTTTTTAAGCTTTATAGAATATGAATTTGTTCATAACTGTGTAAAAACTAAATCTAAACTATATAAATACATGAAATATATGTTTCGATATATTGATGATATATGTGTATTAACTCTAATAATTTTTATTCGATAAGTTAACAAATTTATCCAGGTAGCCTCATTCTTAACAAAACCAATATTAATGATAAAGAAGGTGTATATCTAGATATGAACATTAAATTAACTTAAAACTACTATTAATTTATATCGTAAAGATGACATATTTAAATTTACAAGAAACATATTTTTGCATGAGCATTAATGCATACCATATAATATAAAATATAATTCATTAAATAATGAAATTTCAAGAATTGCAACAATTTGTAACGATATTGTTTTTCTTCAAAATCATTTAAATAATTTAATAGATACATATTTTAAACTAGGTTACTATAAAAATACAATCAAACAGAAAATAGTAGAATATATAAATCAACTCAATAATATTAAAAATAAATATAAAATTACTAGCGGAAAATTGTTATGGATGGATAATAAATAATATACTTTGTATTAGAATAAGATACTATAAAATCAAATTTCATCAGAGGAAATACGTCCCTAACACGTATTTGGCCCCGCTGCTATGTTGGGTAGAGGAGTTAGGGTCTGAAACATGATAGCATAGCAGTTCCTTCTGATGACCTCTAATCCTTATTCTGATACAACGTCTGTTATTTATTAGTCAATTCATAAAAATGACTTTTATTTTAAATTTCAATTTTTTATTTTAACTTGATTTAAATTATAGAAAATCTAAAAACAATTATTAATTTTATTATTTAATTATTAAATTTTGATTTAGCATTATTATTATGTTTTGTTTATTTTAATTATATTAAATACGTAGACTCAGTTAGCTGATTTGACTTAAATATTCATTTGCAATTGGTCAACGTTAACTTGTCGATATGTTAACTTTTATTAACATATCGACATACTTAATACAATGCTAATAGCTATTTTCCAATTAATAGTATTTTCTTTTTATATCACAACATACATGTTTAATTTATTATTGCTTTGTAATTTAACTATTTGACCTTTTGACTTATTTTATTACTTCAACAGATTACGTAAGAAAAGATTAGAAAGCTAGAACAATATGCAACACGTATTGAAGACATTCTAAATATTTTATTTTAATAGAAACAGGCGATTATAAATAAGTAATAGCTGTATTTGAATTAGAAGTAATATTTTAAAGCATATGTCTTTTATCGGGTTCGGCCAATTTGTAGTGACTCAAACTAGCAAATAATATATTGCATACTAAAATACAGTTAATTTTCTAATTAGTGAAACTCTATCTAGCAGCAAATGCATATTTTTTACTAATAAAAACGTTTTATTAAGGTATAGATTTAAAAATTTCAAAACGTTTCATATGATTTTTCTTTCAAATATTTGAGTGCAATGTAAGTGTAATTAAATGCGTATACTAATTTTAAAATATTAATATTTGTGATAAAAAGAAAATTAAATCTTTGAAAACAAAAGATGAATTACAATCAGTATTATTAAAAACCAAGTTAATATTTCGTTATTTAAAACATAAAATAATATATAAAACATCAGCAAAACGGAAGGCACTTAAAAATAAAAAAGTCAAGGCATTGTACTATAGAATGGAATGTTATCATTATCTTAGCATCGTATTTAAAAATCTTGATAGTTAGAATTAAAGTTGAACATGTCGAAACAATTTGGGAAGATCGAACACATTGATAACTGCGTGATAAATATCAATAACCATGAGGAATGGGATTAAAAATGTTGTGATTTCCCAGAAGAAGACTCAACAGCTAATGCGTTATTTCGAACGTTGGCACAGTGAAAGCAGTGTCATTATAATCCCGAGTTCCCCCTACAACTGATCGATTTGCAACCTATGATTTTCTAAGTTGCCTATGATTTTGGCTATACGATGAGGCTTCATTATTATTACGACTGACATCACCGTATCTTCGCAGGAAATTGTTGCTTATGTTGTTAGTGTTTTTGCTGTGATTTAATCCTTTCTCATCTGATCGGGTTTTGTTAGTATTTGTTTGATTTTTATCATTTTTGTCGAAATTATTTGATGAATTCGTCGGCTTAATGTTAGATAGATCAACAGGTATACCATTGATAGCCAGTTGTTTCTTTATGAATAATATTTGCTCCTCTGACAATATAGGTGGTATATCTCCGATAATACGACCATTCTCATCGATTTCATATGTACCCAACTGCGGGTCAATGCTACTTAGATCCAATAAAGGCGGAGCCATCAATGGACTAAGATTGTTGGAGTCATAGGCAGTTGCAGTTTCTACACTCAACTCTATCCTATCATGCTGTGGTGAAGACAAGTTTGCAACGGAACTATTGATGATATTGTCGTTATTTTTATTCAATACTATTCGCGAATTTAGTAGATTATCACTTAGTTGATTTTCAATATTAGCATCAGCAAAATACATACGTGTGCGATCTTTATGGTAGAAATGCTGCAATGCTGATATTTGAAGTTGCTGTTTCGTATAATAAGCCTGTATAAACGGAGGTAGTTTTTGCTCAATTGCAAGAGCAATTTCAGCTAAATCAATGTTTGTAGGTATACAGTTAAAATTGGCTTCTTGATTAGATCCAATTACTGAATTTCGATTAGAAATTAGAGTTAATTGAGCAACATAACCAGAAGAAGTAGTAAGTTCATACAGGTTTCCAGGAGATAATTCTAAAATGCTTGTACCACACATTGATATTGCTGCAGGCGATGTGGCGGCAGATCTAGAGCCTCGAGATCGCCAAAACCTATCCTTCCCAAAATTACCGTTAAAACCACCTGATAAATGATATCGATTATTATCATTGCAATTAACATGAGCATTATTGTTGCTGCTACTACTAAGTGTACAATGATCTGTTGGGATTCCTACGTTCGACAATTCATTGTTCAATGGCGTTCCTCGTCTCGACTGTAAAACTACATTATCGAAAATATCTTGACCATTGTTTAGACGGCTTGCGTATAATGATGATCTTGGTGGTGGAGGAGGCGGATACAACATAGCAATAGGACGGGCGTCTCGTGAATGGCTAAACTTTCTTTGAACGGCACTGCTTTCATTTGATTGAAGATTATCACGGTAATTGTCAGTATAAGCATTATTTTGTGAGTAAGATTGTTTCGATTGATTCGCGTATTGTTCGTTGATATTAGGGTGCTGATGTGGATAGATAAATTTTGGAACATCACTTGTTAACTGCATTTGAGGAGACATAATATGTGTGCTATTTAAAGGTATTGTTTGATTACTGCTAGTATTGTTACTGGACACAGCCGTATTGGATCCATGATTTTCATTATATGATGTCATTTGACAACCTTTAACATTTCCGTTATCAGGGCATTCACTACATAGAGAAGAGCGTAGCTGGCTGAGTATTCTTGGATCATCTAAAATGTATTCTTTAACGACTGTTCCATCATGTTGTCTAACCTCTTTCACACTACCAGCCATCTGCATTAATTTCTGTATATCTCCTTGAACTTGCAGGGTACGACCTTGTTCATCTAAGATTTCATATTGAACATTGTTCCCATGCTCTACAATATCATGTTCAACACCATCTGCATCAATAATTACACCATCATTAGTATTGGCGCTCCTTACTCGAGTTTCAATTGACGAATCTTGATCGTCCTTATAACTAGCCGCTGTGAACTGTCTTGAATTTACATCAGGTATTTCACTATGGAACATATTATTGCTGTGTTTGTTGTTATTAAGAGTCTTCAGTGAGCTGTCGTGAGAGAAATGCCTATATGTTCCCAATGTGGATTTGCTTATATCCTTTTTAGTAATAGACGACGAATGAATTAGTCCAGAGTTTTTAAAACAGTCAGTAGTAGAACGGCAGATGATCGGGTTTGTTTGACTATTGTTGCACAGCACTAAGGATCCTGGGGTATTGTTGCACTGAGATAACTAAATTGGCACAAAACTAAAATACTCAATTATTTTATAAAGTTTCAGTAACACCATAATGATCATATTCGCTAAAATGTTAGAAACCGACGAGATTCTTAATTTATAAATGTACTTCAGTCGTCATGTTCGAACATCGATTATCCCGTGTTTATGCAAAATATATACATCGAATACAGGTGTAAAACTAAATCGTGGTCTGTATTCAAATCAGCTTATAAAATTGCAAAAATAGTTTTAAACGTAACATTGTGAAAGTTTCACGTAATGCATAGCAAAATTATCCAATTCATCTATTTTGCCACAATATTGTCGATAGGATCATTTGTATTATCATTCAGAATATAGATTTTAAAATTTTCATCTTATTCTTTTATTCAATGTGATTTTTAATTCACGATACGACGGCAACGTGTAATAGTGTGGATACGGGTGAATACGCAGCAACATCTACATGCTTACGATGTATAATAATCTATTTTTTAGGAGTGTACTCCCAAAATACATAATTTTATAATAAATTCCGTGTTTGCCCAATAATAAGAAAATGATTATATTAATTTTCTAATAAAACTTGAAAAATGCTTTTTTATGTTCTATTTTACAACTTTAATGTTATATAAACTACTGTACTTCGGAAAACAGCATTTCAAGATATAAAATTTCGTAAAGTTTAAATATAGAAATATCAAGACAAATAAACCAGCGATTCAAGTGTTTAGCCTTTTTCGGAAAACTTTATTTTTATATTTGCGTTATACACTAAATAAAAAATGAACAATTATAACGCCTGTCGATTTGGTCAAGTCGTTATTACCAAACACTTTAGTGGTAATTCGCCGGAAAGCAAATGGTTTAGTCGTCGAATTAATATTATTGTATGATAATTAAATTATTCAGAACAATACCAAATGTGAAAATATTGATTTCAATAAAGTATGTATGGAAGAACTTAATTGTAAAAGTAACAAATTGTATATAAAGGCAAGTTGGTGTATATTAAAGCAAATCAAAAATTATATATGTCATACAATATATAAGCAAGCAATGGAATATACAAGCAAATCATTATAAATGTTAAAAGTTAGTCGTGTGTTGTTTGTGGTCATAGTAATTAAAAGCTTTAGAATTTGCGCAAAATTATTTAATCAGATCAGCTAACTGAGTCTACGTATTTTTTATTATATATTAATTTAAATAAGAATAACTAAAATACATAATTAAATAATAATTAAATATTAATTAAATTATTATAAATAATAAATAATTGTTATATAGGATTTTATATAATTTATATAAGTTAAAATTTAAAATTGATATTTAAAATCAAAATCAATTTATATGAATTTACTAATATTTAAGAGGCGATGTATCGGAATAAGGATTATAGGCCATCAGACGGAACTGCTATGCTATCAAATTTCTACCCCTTATTTCTCTAACCATCAAAGCGGTGGGACAGCCAAATACATGCAAATGTTGTATTTCTTTAGTTGAAATTCCATAATCTAGTGTATTTTATCCTAATACAGAGTTTTTTATTTTCTGTTTATTTATAAATATATTTAACTCAAGATTTTAAATTTAGTTTTGACATTTTTTGCTGATTTTAATAATTTACAATTTTCTGTTTAATTTTATTTTTATAGTGTCCTATTTTTAAATATGTATCTATTAAATTATTTAAATGATATTATATGGTATGCATGAATGCTCATTCAAAAATATGTTTCTTGTAAATTTAAATATGTCATCTTTACGATATAAAATAAAAGTAGTTTTAGTTAATGTTAATTTAATGTTCATATCTAGATATACACCTTCTTTATCATTAATATTGGTTTTGTTAAGAATAAGGCTTTCTGGATAAATTTGTTCACTTATTAAATAAAATTTGTTCGAGTTAAATACTCATATATCATCAATATATCAGGCCATATATTTTATATCTTTATATAATTTAGATTTATTTTTTACACAGTTATAAACAAATTCATATTCCATAAATATGAATTCATATTCCACTTTATAGTTAAAATTTATTTTTATAATAATTTGTGAATTTATGCCATCATGATATACAGGCAAATTTGTTGTTTAGTTTCATATTAACTAAATATCTATGAATTGTTTGCTTCATATTGCTTACCACCTCAACATTCATTTATACAAGTTTAATTCAACTTGTATAGAGACAACCTGTATGTCCCTGTATTTCTATTTTTATATAAAAAGATATAAATATATCCTTTGTTTTTCGCACACCCCGTATTATTTTTCGCAACATTGCTGTATTTAGATCAATTTATAACAATTGATTAGGTTTGACTACAAACAGATATTGTGCTAGTCCATTCGTCAATATCCAAAATGCTATCATTCTTTTTCGTGTTTAATTTAACCAATCTGTGTTTTAAAAAGTTTGTTGAAAAAATGCTTGGTAATGATACTTTAATATACAAAGACAATTAATTAAAAATATACAAAAATATGTTTATATTTCGCTAGTTATTATGCTACCACAATCAGAAAACCACATTACGAGTTGTACAACACAAATCTGTGAACAAATTAGTGAGCAAATTTTATTGAAAATATTAAAACAAATTTTGTTGGGGCATTTTGATATTGCAAATAGCCAAAGGAGATAGCAAAATCTGGCTCAAAAATAATATAAATTTTGATCCTGGTCAAAAATTCTAAAAATAAACTTTAATTTAATAAATAAAATAAATATTCGATATAAAGAAATCTTCTACATTGCATTTGATATTTGAGTGTTCATCAAAAATTTCAGATTTCAAAATCGACGTTCTGACAAGTGAAGAGAATTTTAAGTTTGTAGTGGTGCCAAGCAATACCAACATACAAGAAAATAATAATCTATATACTGTGAGTTAGATTTATGGCATTTAGAATTCAACATATACGACGTTACACATGGAGTTCTAAAAATATTTAAGTTATAAAAATTCTGAAATTGTACAAGAACAATTGTAGTTAATATATTAACATTTTAAACTTTATAAAGTGGCATCTAGAAGTGACATGGAGTCTGTAGTTCGTTAATAGAAGCCGGTTTCAATTGGCAACTACATTGAATACATTACGAATTCGATTCGGAATCCTAACGTTGTCTCATTCCGCACAGCTGGACATAACATATATGTGCGAATTCAATTTTGGATCCATCGAGTGAAGCAAACAGTCAGCAACAACCTCTGCTGAGTAGATAAAAATGGTCTGCACAGTAAATGTTCTGGTTCAAGAGCGAAAACCTCAGACGTTTAATCAACGTGTCCGAAATGCCTTCTTTCACTGTCACAGAGTCAACCGAAACGACCAATGGGTATTTCATTCTACTGATAAGTGTCGCCGAGTACTCCATCATTTTGATGCTGAAGTGATCGTCTAGAAGTGACATGGATCCTGCAGTTTGTTGATCAAAGCCAGTTTCAATCGGTAACTACATTGAATAAATTACGAATTCCAATCGGAATCCTGGCCGTTGTTTCATTCCGCGCAGCCGAACTTAACTTCTATATACCGAATCCAGTTTTGGATCTAATGAGTGAAGCGAACAGTCAGTAACAAACTCTGCTGAGTAGATAAGAATGGTCTGCAAAGGAAATGTTCAGGTTCGAGAACGAAAGTGTTAGATGCTTAAGCAACGTGTCAAAAATGCCTTCTTTTACAGAATCGCACATTCTTTTAAGGTGCGAATCGATTGCTTTTGTGATAACCGTAAAGACACTAACAATTCCTCAGATTAAATCAGCTAACTGAGTCTACGTATTATATAATTATAAAATAAACAAAACATAATAATGCTAAATCAAAATTTTAATAATTAAATAATAAAATTAATAATTGTTTTTAGATTTTCTATAATTTAAATCAAGTTAAAAAAATAAAAATAAGAAATAAAAAAAATTTAAAATAAACGTCATTTTTATGAATTGACTAATAAATAACAGACGTTGTATCAGAATAAGAATTAGAGGTCATCAGGAGGAACTGCTATGCTATCAGGTTTCGGCCCCTAACTCCTCTACCCAACATAGCAGCGGGGCCAAATACATGCTAATGATGTATTTCTTCTGAAATAACTATCTAGTATCTTATTCTAATGCAAAGTATATTATTTATTATCCATCCATAAAAATTTGCCACTTAAAAGTTTAAATTTATTCTTTATATTATTGTGTTGATTTATATATTTTACTATTTTCTGCTTGATGTTATTTTTATAGTAACCTAGTTTAAAATATGTATCTATTAAATTATTTTTTTTATTATCTATTAAATTATGTTTCAGTTATACAAAATACATCAAAACGTTTCGAAGCAACTATGAATTTAATTTCCGAGAACTGAGCCAGGAGACTACGAACATTTGAATAACCGACAAAAATGTTCGTATAATGGGAAAATTTGACACGCTCGGTGACACTATCGAAGTCTACTAGTTTTCCTACACACGAACCATCACTATTAAAGAGGTCTGACTCTACAAAAGTAAGGGATGCCACCGGACAGTCGGACGCAACTTGACCACCCGAAAATTCCGGACACATAGGTTGCCCTCACTACTTTCCAGCCGTCATTGCAGCTCGTTGAAAGCCTCGTGTCTTCTCAAACGATCTGCAGAAGATAAATCATGAAGTATATGAAAATCAGAGCGCGATAATCTAAATGCATGCTTGAGTAGGAAGTCAGCATGATCTTTTGAGTCTAGAACAACTTTTAAAGTCTAGGTCTATCTGAACGTTTCTTGCCTAGACGAAAAACTCTTCGAACTTTAAGACACTTCGCAACATCCACATCGCTCTGGAGAAAAATCTTAGAAAACACTGCGCGAAGATGCACAATATCGTCATCCAGTCTACTTTGGGGATTGTTACTGAGAGATTCTTCAACACCGCTCACGATAACGTTTAACTCTCTTCTGGAGTTAAATTGTCTAGAGCTAAATTGTTTAGAGCTAGCAGACGGAACTAATGAAGAATGAGTCTCAGGGGTAATTGATGGCAGCCGATGATTTGGAGGAATCACTGCATGTTGTTTATTATTCGGAAGGCTAAGTATTTGTCGTAGATTATCTATAGGCCTAACGATAATCCGACTAGCCTTTGCATGATCCTTAACGCTAACAATTAGCGGGGCTACTAGAGGAGCAACACATAAACTGCAGCGGGGATGCAGTAGCTGCGGGTAAGCACAAGGACGCTCACTACAATCACTACCTAGAGGACAGTTTTGAGAACAATCACTGCCCGAGGAAGTGTTAACAGACACTTCCTCGGGCGATGCTAGACGAAGTTCAGGTGCATATTGCTCTTTTTGTTTTGTTGCGTGAATGGACCATCAATGGAACTGATTGAGCTGATGATCAAAGTCCAGTTTTTAGCAAAACGTGCACTTTTTATTAAAATACTACTGATACGAGATATATTTCTTAATACTATTTTTATATAACATTTTGTTTATCATTGAATCATTATGTATGCAAAGGTTTTTCAAAATAGAATAGAATTTATTTAGAGTGGCCTTTGTGGTAAATAGAACTATTTACAGGCCCACTATAAAAATTAAAAAGACAAGTTTACGTTCGATGAATGTTTGAACTTGTATGTAGAGTTATTGAATTGATTGCGGCTGAAAGTGTTATTTTAGTTCGTTTGCAATAAGTATGGCGATCAAGGAAGTTTTGAAGTGTTTAAGCGACGTCAATGATTTTGTGTCTCGAGGAAGTTTGTTCTAAAGGCGTGGTGCAGCGATGGTGAACGCACGATATCCGTGATTACCGTTGTGACGGGGGACGAAAAGCGAGTAGGAGCGATTACTTCTTAGGGAGAGACCAGTCGTCATATTGGATGCACTATCAGGAAGATATATATAAGGAGGGTTGTGCCGGAATTTGATTTACCACACAAGTGTGAGAATTTGAGAGGTTATGCGGCTCGGAATGTCGAGCCAGTTAAGGATGCAGAGGGTGTTGGAGATGTGGTCGTACTTGCGAAGGCGGAAGATGACTCTAGCAGCCGTGTGCAGAATCCTTTGTAAATAGTGAAATTGATATGCTGGACAGTTTACGAGAAGACCTAAGCAATATTCTAGACGAGGCATGAAAAGGCTGGAGATTAAAATAGCTGTCGATTTCACGTTGAGGTTTCTACGGACACTTCGGATGTCACGGAGGATGAGGGAGCATGAACTGATCTTGCTACGAATGAAAGGCAGAAACGAGAGATTATTGTAAAAAGGGATACCGAGGATTGTCATGATAGTCACTTCTGGTAGACGGAAATTGTGTATGCATACTGGAAAATCGAGGGTGTAAGAGTGGCGCGGTTTTATCCACATCATGTTAGTTTTCTCGTTGTTTAAAAACATACGGATTGAACAAAGATATGCGTGAATAGCAGAGATGCAAGACGATGCATCGGAAGCGAGGTTGGATGCAGATGTGAGTGTGCATGATGCATAGATTACTATATCGTCAGAGTACTGAATAACTTCAATGCCGAAAGGGACCACGATTGAAGATAAATCACCAAGAAGAATGAAAAGAAGCGGCCCTAGAACGGATTCTTGTGGTACACCGCAGCTGAGAGGAACCGGCGCAGAAGAGTTGAAGTTGGAGACTACGTGATAACAACGATTTGAGAGGTAGGATTTGAACCAAGAAATGACATGAGATGAGAAGCAGTAACGTTGTCTGAGACATAAGAAAAGTATAGTGTGATCAACTACATCAAAGGCGGAGGATAAATCAAGTGAAATTACAAGGCTTACTAGATGTTTGTCAAGAGCAAGAAGTAGATCATTGGAGAGTTTTGTGCATGCGGTCATAGTAGAATGTTGTGGTAGATATGCAGATTGAAAAGGTGGAAACATAGAATTTGATGATATGTAGTTGCTTACCTGTCTAAGGATGAGACGCTCGAAAAATTTTGAGATGGTCGGAAGGTTTGATATTGGTCTATAGGAGGAGGCGGAACTAGGATCAAGATGATGCTTCTTTAATAATGGGCGAACTATGGCATGTTTAAACGACGAAGGGTAGTGTGATAAATGGATAGACATGTTGAAGACACTTGTGAGAAAAGGGCTGATGGTGTCACTTAGTAACTTTAGAATGTATGTTGGAACAGGATCGAGAGGAGAGGTTGAATTGGGTAATCGTGCCAGGGCATCATATCCGCTTTCGATAGACAAAAGTGAAAAGTGAAACAGTATAATATGATATGGGGCTAGGTAGGAGAAACTAGAAGATAATGATACGTGTATTGAGGTCAAAGTTCGAGCTATTTTGCTTTGCAAATGAGATGCGAATTCGTTGAAAGAGATATAGATATACGTGACGGATTTGTGTCTACCCAAAAGCTTATTAATGTATTTCCACGCGTGTTGATGATTGTCACGCAAAGATGTTTTGCTTTGCCAGTATGAGGAGCATTTTGAGTTCAAAAGATATCGGTATTTGGGTCGAAATTCGAGGTATTCTGAGTAAGATGAGTTTAATAGCTCGGTGATATTACGACGACGGAATCTTGAGTGCATTCGCTAAAAGTGTCGTAAGGAGCGCTTTGCTCTTCGGCAATCGCTATCGAACCAGGGCGCTCCTGACTGGCGGCGAGGCGTGCATTGTTTGAACGGCAAAACCATATCGAGTATGCCAATAAGTTCAGTGCTGTACATGTTGTTTATTCGTCAAGTGAGGTGTTAGTAAAGGCGGCAAAGATGTTTTGCCGCCTATTTTTTATTGTTATTTATTTTTTTTGCCTCAAGCTTCTGTAAAAGCTAGAAACTTTGATTTGATCAAGTTTGATCTTATTCATCAAATAAACAAGTGCTTAGTAGAACTTCTAATATAACTAAGGAAACAAGTATGATGACTTTTTGTTAACATTACGAATTCGATATTATATGATGATTGTTTTATTATTGTTAGATTTTCTCATGATGTAAAATACGAATGTCTTTAAAGATAAACTAAACGTTTTCACATTTGCCCATTTATATTAATCAAATACATTATTACACAGTGTAATTAAATACATTTATTACTCATTTTCAATGTAATAAAATACATTGACACATTATAAAGGCTATTCTCGAAAAAATCTTAAATTTTTTATCTAAAGATTACATATCGACATTACATATATATGTACATAATGTGTATTATATAATTGTATTTTCCAACTCAAATATATGTATATTTGAATTAAAACGATAAATATATAACATCAAAGTTTAAAACGCTATTATAATTATTTTTATAAATTTGTATAAATTTTATTTATTGCCATTACATATCTTCATTATATATAATTCTAACCTATCAAAACTTAATTATGCTTTTAAAATACTATTTGATTTAAAAACGTCAATATAATTTTTAGAAACATTTTAGCTTTTGAAAATTAAGCAATTATTAGTTTGTCTATGAATTTACACTACTTTTAATGACAATGTATTGCCAAAGAATGAGCATTTTTACTTTAGAATATATACTTTCAGCCTCCGACAAAACAAATTTATGTCCATACAGGGCATCTTAAGAGTATTCTGAGTATACGGTAAAGATGGCTTTGCCTACTCGAGTCATATGTTTATTTTGTTCGCTTCGTGTATCTCTATCTTCGCATGATTAGATTAATCCAACTAGCAGCACTTTACACTAATAATAAGTATGGATATATTTCATTAGCAATAATAATGTCATACCTACAATTCGCGTCTAGCAAAATTTATTTATTGTACTATTAATTAATTATCTTTATTTATTATTTGGTTTATTCTATCGCTATAAATAAAAGAGAATTTCATTATAATGATGGATGTATAA
The DNA here is from genome assembly GCA_012934845.2 of Pomphorhynchus laevis. NCBI lineage: Eukaryota > Metazoa > Acanthocephala > Palaeacanthocephala > Echinorhynchida > Pomphorhynchidae > Pomphorhynchus > Pomphorhynchus laevis. Next base: position 42,505 of record WNNJ02000044.1, read on the forward strand.
CGTATTTTAATTTGTTGGATTTAAATATATTGTGATTAGAATTGGATTTTTAGAATGCTAGAATTATTTGTTTTGTAAAGTTTTGAACATTATAAGTCATATAAAGTTATTACAGGAACAAAGAAGCAAAAATTAACCTTTATTTGATAAAAGTTCTATATTTCGATAACTCCTGCTATCATCATCAGGATTACAACGTAATTATTATTGTAATCATAATTATTATTAATTAATAGTAATTATTAAATATTAATAGCAAATATTACTATTAAATATTAATAGTAATTATTAGTGCAATGATTATTGTAATCCTGATGATAACAGGAGCTATCGAAATATAGAATTTTTATAAAATGAAGATTATGATTTTAGTATTTATTATAAGTCATAAAACATTGCGACTTTGTGTGAATTGTAAATTAGCTGCTTATTCAATAAAATATTATATTTTAAGTTAGTATAATTTATCCCAACTAGAAAGTTTTAAATAAATATTTGATTTTCAGCTTCTAAGAAACGAGTAAATAAAAACGTTTTAATTCATTACTTAATGAATTTAATTGAATATGGCTTTTATTTTAGAATGTACTATAACTCATTTATTTCAAAATTGTTTATATTTCATTTGAAACAATAAATATAACATCAATGTTTGAAACGTTATTCTAATTATTTTTATGAATTATTTTTATACAATTATTAAAAATAGGAAAAATGTTTTCGGCCTATTTTTGTTTCCAATATTCTTTCGAGAGAACTTGTCTGGAAACATCAGAGAGGTTGGGAAGACGGAGCATGTATGCTAATGTCTTGAGTTTTACCGGAGTGGGACTGTAAATCCGACCTTTGTAGGTAGTCGAAAGTATCGCGGTTAGCTTGTGAAGATAGGTAGGAATTAAATTCGGTTAAACTCTCATTACCAATTCGGGGGAAGCGTAAGATAGCTGCCTGAAAGAAAGTCATTCTGATAGGATCAAAGTGGAATCTCTTTTGAAACAGCGTATCTTCAATCCGCCAACGAATCAAACCATGAGAGGTGGGTAGATGTTGTCGCGACTGCTCCGTACAGTGCGGTTTTAACAATCCATGGAGCAGTAATAAGTCGAGGAGTGAATTCGTTGATGTGCAATGAAAGGTGGGGGACGGTGGTTTGTGAATAAGATAACCGTTCCTGGCTCTGTGGAGTGCTGCTTTAATCCAACTCTGTAGTTGAAATTACTAAGTACTATGTCATTACCGCTATCAATTCAGGATGTCACGGTTCTTGTGAATCTCACCTGGACGGATGTAGACATTAGCTAGACTTAGGCGTTTACCGTTCTTACAGAGTGATATAACAAAACAAGACGGGTGGACAAGAATAGTTTAGAAGGAGGGAAGATCTTAAGGAGCATTAAACTAAAGTTAAAAGGCCTTGAAATTAAGAGGAGTTAGGCGGGGTTATGTACGGAGTATAGTGGAAACAAAACAAATGTGCTTGGGGATGAATCGAGTAATGTACTGGGGAAGACGGATAAACCGCGTCTCCTGAAAGACTATAACATCTGCATCTCTACCAAATAGTAGTCTAACGGCAGAACCTGAATTCCATTGAAGAATATTCAGTAAAAAAAGCTCACAAGTACACTGCATTGTGTTAGGTTAGCTAATTGAGATTGCCTCATCCATAGACAGAGCTAGGGACAGAAAGGTTGCCCTTCCCATCACCAACTCCGTCCTGGGCGAGCACTTGCCCTCAGGCAATGCATTCATTTCCCAGGGAGGCCTTTCGTAGATGCTCCCGATCTTTAACGGAGAACCAGAGAGTGAAGCTTTACCCCTTATTCGATGCAGGAGCAACCGTCAAGGAAGTTTCAGGTAATGAAAACAACGAAGAGAGCATATTAGCAACAAGTTTCTCCATTTGCGATAGAATTGACCTTTTATTTGAGTCATACAGGTGGATGATATCCCCGTCCGACATACGGTTATCAGGATTAGCTGCCGAGGCTGCAGACGGTCTTTTTGTATTAATTGGAGGTATCACATAGCCCCTTCTATATTTTTTGAATAGGGGACACTTTCTGGATCAGGCAGGGTGGTCCCCTTTACAATTAGAACACTTGGGAGAAGCCCCGCATTTATCTCCATTTTGTAATAAGTAGCAGGAGTTCTGAGAGCAGACTCCTCAGATTTGAACTTTAGAACAATTAGATTCCCAGTGCTTCCAGTTGTGTCAAACGCTACAATGGCGGAAGGTAATATTGTCTTCTTCATATTTTGTCTTTTCTTCATTTTTCATTTGTTATGGAGTTAATTTATAAAAATTAAATAGTAGAAATTAAATAAGAAGGTTATGAATGTCATTGTTACAATTGAATTTTTGATGACACCGTACGTTGCTTTAATTCTATCAAGATGACCGACTCATCACACTCCTTCATTTCATCAACTTAAAATAGAGTAAAATTGATGTGCATCTTCAAAACTGTTTTATACCCTATTGGAAGATGACTGACTCATTCTTGAACTGCGTGCCACAATTGCAAACAGAAATGACTTTGCTTATCATAATGTGCAAGTATTTTTGTAAAATACACTGTTCAATCGATAGGAATAACTATCGATAAGTAAATCAATAATGTGCCTTAACAGAAAAGTTTGAAAAAAAATATATTTTTTAAGATTACAAATAACTTTTACTGAAAACTTCTTCATTTAACCATACATTTTGTTAAATGAATGCGATCACTAGTCATGCGAACATTAAGATAAGTTGCTGTTTGATTGTTCAAATTTCGTTATTTTTAAAGTACGGAGCATGCAACACTCGGGGCATATCTAAGTATGTACTTTTATTTGTTTTAATTACATTAAAAGTTGGGATCTGCTGATCCAAAGCATCAGATGATCATAACAAAGTAGAAAGAAGTATTTTAAGTAAAACAATCGATTTAAAATATATTGAAAGGTCATTTTACAGCCTAATAATATTTTCTTCAAAACAATTTACAACTATATTCAAAATGCTTTTATTTTAATCTTTCTCAACTATTTAACGAACGCTACAGAGTTTATTATTCCAAGTTTATTTTTGAAATTCGGATACCTCCTTTATTAATCTAACATGCGTGAGCATGACATAGATTAAGATCGTCAAATTAAGTTTGTTCCTATGAAGGTAATAAAATGCCGAGGTTTTCTTGCAAAACGGTAAACATATGATATCTCATTTTCTGCTTGCTTAAAGATCGTATGTAAATCGTATTATAGTATCTAAATGTATTTAAAATTAAAACAATAAAGACTTATTGGAGCTGAATCAAAAAATGGGAAAATTTTAATTGATATTTCGCTAACCTCTGTTAGTACCTTCAGAAAATTACCAAATGATTTTCTTCAGATGTTGACAGAGGTTGCCGAAATATTAAGTAAAATTTTCCACTTTTTGATTCATCTCCAATAATTCTAAATCAATAATTGATCATTATGAACTATTTGCTATTAAAACAATATTTGAGTTGAACATTTTAGATTTTGTTTACCAAAATATTGATCTTTCTCTAACATATGCAAAACATCATTTAGGATGTTTCCCTTATCCTTGTTGTGTGGTTATCAGTATATTGAAGTGTAATGTAATGTTTATAAATAACGTAATACCCGTTAAATCAAGTTACATCATTAAAATAAAATTAATAATATATAATATTATATAATACAATTGATTATAAAATAATAAGACAATGATATAATATTATATTTATTATAATTAAAATAATAACTACAATTTTTATTATAATGATATATAATGATTATAATGATATAATATTATTAATAAAATGAATGATTTCATTCTTAAGAGGCAAGCGGCACTACTGAGAAACTTCACGACTTTATGCTACATTTCATTCAGAAAAAACTTTTACAAACCAATATGTTGATTATATCATTTATTGTTTCCGTCACTATTGATTAAATATGCATTTGACGATTTGATAAAGGATCTTAAAAATAGCTCCATCACGGAATTGTAGACATCAACTGCTTGGGTTCTTCCGGGTAAACAAATCAGTTTTAGTAATTTTTTCACAATATGTTAGCAACACAACTGCTCAAAATTTCCACTACTCTCTCATGGTTTCTTATATGCAATGCACTGTCAAGCCAGCGCATTAAATAGGAGAAAGACTAACAAATTAATCCAAAGATATTAATTTGTATCATTTGCACTTTCTAACTCTATCGTTAAGAGCATATCTGTAATTGTATATCAGTTATTCTTGTCAAAATTTTGTATTTTTTTTGAAAAATCATAACAAAAGAGTCATTATAGTGGTTTTAATAAAACTTTTGATGATTACACGTATTATTAATAATATCTGTAAGCCAACAACAGTAGTCTACCTTTCAGTATTAGTGTACCTCAATACAGAATTGAAGGTCACCTCCAATTCCATACAGAATTGGCTTATAGATGGGATTAAGGCAACGTATAGTGTCGTCGAAAATTCAATTGTAAGAATGACTGCACAATTAGATAAACTTCAAAATCTTGTGGTTTTTGTAAATAATCCATAACAAGATAATTCCTTGTTTAGCGATTTATGCTAAGAATCGAAAGTTAGTATTCATTATATGAATGAGCAGATTTAAATAAATCCTTACTAATCCACTGTCCATTAGTTTTCTTCGCGTATATTTTATGAAATTTGACCTACAAAAATAAAAATGCCCCATTTGAGTAAATTGCATTTTAACAAAATAACGTTATTAAACATATAAAAATTGTTGTTTAAATTAGTATTGTCATTGGTTTATCCATTCAACTGCTTAATATTAAATCATGATTGCCGTTATGTCGATAGCTCTCAACAATAACGTTTGCGTGTCTTTTCTGTTACGTAAGCCATAGGTACGGAATGGCTGCTTCAGCTCTTAATGCACATATCTAATAAATCAGATCAGATAACCGATCAGATCAGATAATCTACGTATTTTATACGATATATAAATAAAAATAAAGATTTATTATAAATAATTATATAGGATTTTATAAATTTTTTACATCATGTTAAAATTTAAATTTGAAATATAACAATGAGTTTTTATAATGATACGTGATATATTTTATATATGAGTAAAAAATTTATAGCGTTACTAAATGTTTTATTTCGCTATATATATTAATATTAAAGAATTAACTGGTGTTAAAGTACGAGCAATATTATTACGTTTCGGCTAAAGCCTTCGTCAGATAATCTAAAACAAAAAATATAGTCACAATATGCAATAAATGTCTAGAAAATAAAAATAAAAATCAAAGTTCTAGATGTGAGTTTAGACCAGGTTGCATGTCTAACATTAATTGAGCAATCCAAATATTTTCTTTGTTCTTTCGCTCATAATCTTTTTTAACATCTTTCTCAATAATGTTATATTTATAGTCACATTCACCGTTGTGTTTTTCGACAGTATGTTTTACAGCGCCGTCGTTTTCCGTTCGTTTAAATTTTATGTCGTTCCTTCGGTTTGTGACTCTCTCGCTTAATTTTCTTTTAGTTTCTCCCACATATTGGGCGTTGCACATACTACAGTTTGCCAGGTATATATTATGTGTTGTTACACAACTGGCATCACACTGGACATTATACTTAATGTTTGTAACCGCACTCTTGAATGACTTATTTTCATTAATAAGCGCACATGTTTTGCATCTTGGTCGTTTGCATGGTTTGGTGCTGCAATTCACGTTATTAAATTTCTTGTTGTGTTTCAAGAATGTTTTGAGCTTGTGTTTGGCAGAGTAAAATACCTGTGGCGCTGTGCCCTTAACAGAGTTAGCTTTGCATGTATCTTTAAATGATTTTACGATGTTTCGTTCAAATGATTGTAATGCTGGGTGGTATTGCAAGAAAGTTATTATTCGTGGTTCTTTCGTAATTTTCTTTTGTAAAACATCGATACGCCTTAAATTTTTAACTTTTGAAATCTCTCTGTATATCTCACGGTGGCGATACCCTCTCGAAAGAAGGGACATAGTTAGTTCACTGAGGTTTCTTTCCCTTTCGTAAATAGTGCTACAAATTTTAATGATTCGCAGTGCCTCATTTCTAATTATGCCTCGCTTCGTAGTCATAGAGTGAGCACTTTTGGCGTGCAAATAGAGGGGCGGATTTTCTTTTTTGCGATATACGGTTGTTTGCCAACCATTGTTATCATCGCGGACTAGTTTTACATCTAAAAAGTTTACATAGTCTGCTCGTGAAGTAGATGTGAAAGTCAGATGTCCTTCATTAAGTTTACTTATAAATGTATTTAGACCTTCGTCCGAGCCAGTCCATATCATAAATACATCATCGATATACCGCCAATAAATGTATGGCTTCTCTAGTACTTCATCAATAGCCCGTGTTTCATAATTTGCCATGTATAATATGGCATATGTGGGTGCCATTGGTGTACCCATAGCTGTGCCGATCACTTGCCTAAAATATTCGTCGTTGAATTGTAGTATGTTATTTTCTAATATTACTCGTATGGATTCTAGAATAAACTGGTGTTTAGGGTCGCTGTCATCAAGAAAACGTTGACGTATAGCATTTATTCCATCTTGATGTAAAATACTTGTGTATAAAGACTGAACATCTAACGTTAAAATCTTCGCGGTGGTAGGTATTTCTTTTTTAATGGCCTCAAACTTCCTTAAGAAATCATCAGTACTACTAATCATGGAATTAACTAACGGTAGAAACGGTCGTAATAAGTGATCTATGAATCTAGATAGTTGTACTGTTGCTGTGTTTATGCAGCTGATGATTGGTCTACCAGGACATGGAGTTACTTCCTTGTGTACTTTTGGCAGTAAATAGAATTTACCAGCGTTTGCGGAAGTTATTACTAGTTTGTTCGCTGTGTCCTTGTCGATTACGTTCTTTCCAAGATATTTCATCACCAATGTCGAAACATTATTTACTGCTACTTTCACTGCGTTCAGGTCACATTTTTCATACGACGGACTACCTAAGTGCTTTTGAGCCTCTACAATGTAGTCATCACGCTCCCACAATACAGCCTGTTTTCCTTTATCAGCTTTAACAATAAGTACATTTTCATTTGAGGCAAGGTTTGTGGCTGCCGTCATTAATTCCTTAGTTACATTTCGAACGCAGTTGTAATTTGGTTGCATTTGTAGGTATATATCGAACATCTTTGACGACATTTCTTGAGTTATAGTTTTATTGTTGTCTGCATGTTTATTCGCTTCGAAGCACCTTTTTGACGTGTTAGAGATACCTTTCAATAGATCATATCGGCAGAATTCCCTCTTAGATATATTAAAATCTAGACCAAGATTGAGGAGGTTAAGTTCATTAGCCGTTGGTGTATATTTTGATAAATTGATAACGCTATTTAAATTATATTTGTTCGATCTTTTTCTTGTCTTAAGTGTATATTTTCGATTTGGATGGAATTGTATTCTAGCGAGTTCAATCGGGTGAACATTACGACGAGTCAATTTTGAAAGTTTCTTTACTTTGTTCCAAATAATTTGATTGTATAATTCTTGATTTAGAGGGTACATGATACCATTTGAAATTTTTCCGTAATAGTTACGTAGTGCTCTTGTAAGCTCAACACTCGCCTTATTTAGGATTTTGTTCCATTTTATTCTCAAATTTTCAACGTCTGCGTTACCATTAGTAGACTTGCTTACACTTAATGGTTTTTTAAGTTTTAGACCCTTTGATATAATTTTATTTTCCAAGCAAAAAGACAAATATTGCATATGTGCCGTACAAGTTGTTCGTAGATTAGTTGCGTACTTCATCGGGATTCCATCAGGAATTCGTTCATATATTTTAGGAAAGACTTGACACCGACGACCAGGATACTTATTGTATTCGTTCATATATTAATATTAAAGAATTAACTGGTGTTAAAGTACGAGCATATAAATATACAAATATTTGAATATATAAACGAATCATGGGTGATCCTGGAAGACAGTTTAGCATACAACCAAAACTATATATATATATATATATATATATATATATATATATATATATATATATATATATATATCACTATGTTTTCCTCATGAAGAGGCATAAACACCAGGCAGCATACTATATATCCTCATCAGACTAAGAAATAGAACCGAATTATTCTTGCATTATTCAAAGTCGCTACGTATGCCCAGTCATCCTATGTGTGACGACAAACTTCACAACGGTATACGCGTTTCGCTCTTACGGAGCTCATCAGTACAGTGACTTCTATAATCATCTATAGGCACCTTAACACACGCTTAAACAGTGTTTAAAGCTTGAAAAACAGAACTACCCTTAATCTGAATCATCGGAGGGAATTTAGCATAAGCACTGTGCATGGCAGTGACTATTACAGTTTAACCATGGATCAGGCACTAAATTCTTTTTAATATAAATGCTGTTTAACAGGGACACTTAAAAGTGTGCAAATATATAAAATATAATTTGTTGTTACACCTGCCCTGGGACATTCACTGGTGTACTCATAAATATATCACTATGTTTTCCTCATGAAGAGGCATAAACACCAGGCAGCATTCTATATATCCTCATCAGACTAAGAAATAGAACCGAATTATTCTTGCATTATTCGGTTCTATTTCTTAGTCTGATGAGGATATATAGAATGCTGCCTGGTGTTTATGCCTCTTCATGAGGAAAACATAGTGATATATTTATGAGTACACCAGTGAATGTCCCAGGGCAGGTGTAACAACAAATTATATTTTATATATTTGCACACTTTTAAGTGTCCCTGTTAAACAGCATTTATATTAAAAAGAATTTAGTGCCTGATGCATGGTTAAACTGTAATAGTCACTGCCATGCACAGTGCTTATGCTAAATTCCCTCCGATGATTCAGATTAAGGGTAGTTCTGTTTTTCAAGCTTTAAACACTGTTTAAGCGTGTGTTAAGGTGCCTATAGATGATTATAGAAGTCACGGTACTGATGAGCTCCGTAAGAGCGAAACGCGTATACCGTTGTGAAGTTTGTCGTCACACATAGGATGACTGGGCATACGTAGCGACTTTGAATAATGCAAGAATAATTCGGTTCTATTTCTTAGTCTGATGAGGATATATAGAATGCTGCCTGGTGTTTATGCCTCTTCATGAGGAAAACATAGTGATATATTTATGAGTACACCAGTGAGTGTCCCAGGGCAGGTGTAACAACAAATTATATATATAATGGTTGTATTTGAAATAGACAACGAGATAGTATACTTACTTTTATTGTAACGTTTCAATCCTTGTTTTAGGGATCTTTTTGAGTTTTGTTTGAAAAAGATCCCTTAAACAAGGATTGAAACGTTACAATAAAAGTAAGTATACTATCTCGTTGTCTATTTCAAATACAACCATAATATATATTGGAATTTTCCATGGATCTAAACCAACTGCTCTACCTAACATCAACAATATATATATAATTTAAAATGCGATTTTGTTAACCTGTGCTCCGGGAGCTAATAAGCTTCAGTTTCATAATTGTAGTTGTTGCCGAAAACCTGAGTACGATTACAAGTAGATCAGACTTCATTGTCACTCCTAGACGAGCTGATGGTAGCCGGCAGCACTCATCATTAGGGTGAACTACCATCAGTCGTTTCGGCTGCTTTGTGATATATTTAAAAAGCATCTTTCTTTTTGATATATATTTGCCAACAACTACATTTATGAAACTGAAGCTTATTAGCTCTCGGAGCACAGTTTAACACAATCGCATTTAAAATTATAAAAATGTATCATTCAAAAAATCCTGGGAGCAAGCAAGCAACGACAGCAAGTAAAATTCCCTCTGAATACAATTAGGATGATCCGGAACGCACATGGTTAGTTTAAGGAGGCTAGGCCATGCTACCACGTTAGCAAATTTTCGGAGATGCCTTTTTAATATATCACAAGGCAGTCGAAACGACTGATGATAGTTTACCCTACTGATGAGTGCTGCCGGCTACCATCAGCTCGTCTAAGAGTGATGAGGAAGTCTACTCTACTTGTAATCGAGCTCCGGTTTTTAAAAACATTTACAATTATATATAAACCTAATTTAAGATGTCTTCAATAAATCAACATAATTGTTTCGCTTTATTAATTTTTGTTCGTGCACTTTTTAAGAATTCAATCTAATGGTTACATTTTAGTTAAATATGCATTGTAGTAAATTTAGCTGATAAACTAAGTTTGTATTTGCATATTTTCTCTTTAGCCGATTTAAATTATAGCTATTATACGTAGCGCTTATTATAAATCAATGATGCATTATTTTTTTATAACGCTTCCTTGAGATAAACTAAGTTTGTCTTAAACAATCATTATGAACCAAATTATATTTTAATTGGTATTCGGTATGTATACAATATGTTTACGTTCTTTAGATAATATATGCATCAGAGTTTGCAGTTATATTGAAATTCAAGTTTATTTTTGAACGTCTTATTTGTATTCAGTCAGATCAGTATGCATGAAAATTGTTCAAAATCAATGAGCCAATATACTACATAAGTAAGTTGTGGTTTTATTCCTTTATTTATAATTATATCTAGCTCATTTACTTGACAAATAGAAAGTATATAAGTTAAACAAGATAATGATGCATTGAACATCACTTTTGTACTTTATCTAATATCTAATAATGCAATACATCTCAAAGCAATTTACCAATAGCTTATTTGAATTTCTTTGAGTATAACTAGTTATAAAACTGTACGGCATCACTACTAGTGGTTCCTTAATAAACTGTCAAATTATTCAATTTCGTAGATTTTATCTTTTAGCTTACGTGATTTAAAGAATTGTTACGGAATTTAGTTTCAAAGAAAATGATTTCAGCCAATAATCTAAATAAACCATTGACCATAACACGATCACTTGTGTTAGAAATTCAGAATTTACCAAATAATCATTGTATTGATTTTTGTTAGTTTTCTAATATGCTATAATTAAAATAGATCGTATTAAAGCTTTATTTTCTATAAAACATGATTTATTCACTTAAACTTGAAAAAATATATAATAGAAAATAAATAATTGAACTTTTATTTTAGGTTACTTTTTGTATTGAGAATTTCAGGATTATTAAATGTTTTATATTAACCTTTTTCTCTACCTATATATGTTCATATTACATCTGTTATTTTTACTTATTATATAGTACTCACCTTGAAATTTTATGCATCTACACAAATTAGTTTATTGATTCGGATCGTTATGGCGGTTCTTTATGTTTTATAACGATTTAGCATATATCAATACAACATGCTTTACATAAATTCGTGTTGGTTATTGGTTATATTTTACTTAAGCTATATAAAATATTTCATTTTAAAAATAAATGAGCTTTATTTTCAATCAAACACATTTTATTTACTTGAAATTAAAATAGTATTTAATATAAAAATAGTATATTGGAATAAGTTTATCTACTAATATCGTTAAATCCGTCTATTATTCATATTTTATATTATTTTGATCTAAAAAGTCATAGCATTCAATATTTATTTACATTTATTTCTTTTCATTTCATCTTTGTCATACAATGATGTTATAAAAACACGTTTTTCGTGAATATAATTTAAAGTCATTTTGAAAAAGCAACATGCCTTTAGCGATTTAAGAATATGCAAGGAATAGAACTTAAATGAATAAAATATATAATCAGATTACATAGAGTACTATAATATACTGTCAAATATCTATATAATGTATATGATGAAAACTACCAAATATTATAAAAAAATATTATTAAATATTATAAAAAATTTATAATGAATAAATTGAATTTAATACGGATATCTTATTAATTGTCTACTTCAATTATGTGCTAAATTTAATAAAGTGATCAAATCGTGATGCGATTACAATTATGGTAATTTGAATGATGTTACTGGAAAATTCACATCGTAATCTAATTTCTTTTATAAACACTGTAAAATTAATCTATATTTATGATTTTTGTTTGGCTACTAATTGTTAATTGATGTAACTGACATTATCAAACGTAAAGAATATTTTGCCTGTGTATCTTTTTATAAAGTCGACATTAAACAATTGTGTCTAGAAAGACTAATTTATTAATGCAATTATGTTATTTAATATTTAGCGCTCTGACGGTAACGTACTATTGTAAAATGCACTAAAACAGTAATATTTAAAAGCTCAAAAAATTTAAAACTTTTTTTAATGTTTAAAAAAATCATTTTAATTCCCAAATTTAAGATGCAATGATCGTCTTCTTAATCACTGCGCAATTCATATTACATAAAATAAAAATGTATTAAAAAAATCTGAAAAACTAGCATTTAATTTGTTGCACATTTATATTTATGGATAAAGAGTAAATAAAAAAACTCTGTATTAGGATAAGATACACTAGATTATGGAATTTCAACCATAGAAATACAACATTTGCATGTATTTGGCTGTCCCACTGCTTTGATGGTTAGAGAAATAATGGGTAGAAACCTGTTAGCATAGCAGTTCCGTCTGATGGCATATAATCCTTATTTTGATACATCGCCTCTTAAATATTAGTCAATTCATATAAATTGATTTTGATTTTAAATATCAATTTTAAATTTTAACTTTTTAAATATAAATTATATAAAATCTTATATAACAATTATTTATTATTTAGATTTGTTTATAATTATTTAATTGTATTTAATAGATACATATTTAGAACTAGGATACTATAAAAATAAAATTAAACAGAAAATCGTATATTATTAAAATCAACAAAATTAATCAAAAAAATTTAAAATCTTGAATTAAATATATTTAACTTAAGATTAATTAATAAATTATATAAAATCATATTATAAATTTATAATATGATTATATTAATATGATTATATGATAAAATTATATAAAACTATTAATAAATTATATAAAATCTTATAACAATTATTTATTATTAATTAATTTTTTATTATTTAACTATTTAACTTTTATTTTGCATTACTTTTAATTTGCAATATAAAATACCTAGACTCAGTTAGTTTATTTAATTAGTTATTCTTATTTAAATTAATATATAATAAAAAATACGTAGACTCAGTTAGCTGATCTGATTAAATAATTTTGCGCAAATTCTAAAGCTTTTAATTACTATGACCACAAACAACACACGACTAACTTTTAACATTTATAATGATTTGCTTGTATATTCCATTGCTTGCTTATATATTGTATGACATATATAATTTTTGATTTGCTTTAATATACACCAACTTGCCTTTATATACAATTTGTTACTTTTACAATTAAGTTCTTCCATACATACTTTATTGAAATCAATATTTTCACATTTGGTATTGTTCTGAATAATTTAATTATCATACAATAATATTAATTCGACGACTAAACCATTTGCTTTCCGGCGAATTACCACTAAAGTGTTTGGTAATAACGACTTGACCAAATCGACAGGCGTTATAATTGTTCATTTTTTATTTAGTGTATAACGCAAATATAAAAATAAAGTTTTCCGAAAAAGGCTAAACACTTGAATCGCTGGTTTATTTGTCTTGATATTTCTATATTTAAACTTTACGAAATTTTATATCTTGAAATGCTGTTTTCCGAAGTACAGTAGTTTATATAACATTAAAGTTGTAAAATAGAACATAAAAAAGCATTTTTCAAGTTTTATTAGAAAATTAATATAATCATTTTCTTATTATTGGGCAAACACGGAATTTATTATAAAATTATGTATTTTGGGAGTACACTCCTAAAAAATAGATTATTATACATCGTAAGCATGTAGATGTTGCTGCGTATTCACCCGTATCCACACTATTACACGTTGCCGTCGTATCGTGAATTAAAAATCACATTGAATAAAAGAATAAGATGAAAATTTTAAAATCTATATTCTGAATGATAATACAAATGATCCTATCGACAATATTGTGGCAAAATAGATGAATTGGATAATTTTGCTATGCATTACGTGAAACTTTCACAATGTTACGTTTAAAACTATTTTTGCAATTTTATAAGCTGATTTGAATACAGACCACGATTTAGTTTTACACCTGTATTCGATGTATATATTTTGCATAAACACGGGATAATCGATGTTCGAACATGACGACTGAAGTACATTTATAAATTAAGAATCTCGTCGGTAGTGCACCTATGTTTGATGTGTTATGATTGAAATATTTTTATTTCTACTAGTGTGTTTGTGTTCCAAATCACTATTGTGGCTGCAGAAATATAATAAGAATCACATTAAACTGATTAAGCTTTTCTATCTAACTAAACTAAAAATGCAAGGTCTTTACAATTACCTGAAAATACGATTAAGTTTGTTTCTTAACTGAAGGATTTTGTCAGTGCTAAATCACAAATTATTGATGTACATTACACAAATGTATAAATTAATTGTATCAAATCCTTATATTATTCTATCTGAAGGAAAACAATATGGTGAAGATGGACAAAATGCGATAATATGTCAATAATCTTCCTATATGTCGTCCTCTTATAATGATGGGCAAAGGGTATTAGATTCCTCCAGCCTATGCAAGTGCGCTGCCTTTAGTCTAAACTATTTAGGTTATCTCACACACCTAAGGGTTCAATCGAGGCTACTATGGTAGCTAATCTCGAGACGAGTAGCTCATTAAATCTAGGTATTTGCTCTAGGGGGTGTCCTCTAGAAAAGAAGACTAATTTCGATTTGCCTAGGTACCCCATAGGCGCACCTCAACATTAGCACTTAATGACATATGCTGGGCTCGTTTCAGGGCTCATCTATATATTCTTCAGTACACTTTTGAATTTAATTAAGTCTGGTCTGGTCGACCATTTAACCGTAATTGTACACTCCAATTATTTTACTCGATGTGCAAAGGTAAGAAGTGGTTGATTGTTCAATATGGAAGATAGAGCTGAAATTGCCAATCTCTTTCGTTTTTCTTTGTCACACAAACGCTATTTAAAATTAACACCTACAATTTAGATGAGTTGAGAATAATATTGGACGTGATTAACCGATCTTTTAATCTTAGAAATAAGCATTTGATGTTCGAGACTACATATATGCACCTGCGTCCAGGGAACAGGGCTGTGGTATCATCAGCGTATACTACTATATGTTGATCGCATTTAAATGTCTTAAAGAGTACGATAGAAGCAGCAAGATATAAGATGAAAGTGAGGGCCCTCGAAGCACACCTGTAATAGGGTAAAACTTACTAGCACCAGGGTTGTCTTCATAAAAGAAGCGCTTGGTGTACATCATTATCTCCACCCTGTTAAAATTTCTCGCAGGCAACCCGAGGGACCTAAGAAAAAAATATAACAAAGGGAATGAAAATGCGGTCAAATGTAGCAATAAAATCAAGGAAAACAGCTACAACGAGCTGATGACTGCCGTTCTGACAAAACTGGTTCACCTGACCTATTGCCCGAATAGACTGAACGATGGAAACTTGGTGGGATTAAGTTACGCCTACTTAGATGGTCGCGAATTCTATACGCAAGCGCTTTTTCGAAGATTAAGAGGAGGGAGTTTTGTATCGAAATAGGGCACAAATCTTTAGGGCATAAGACAGCTTTTTTCTTTGCTAAAATATTCTGCGGCTAATTTTAGTCGGCCACATTGGATGATGAGGCTATCAGCATTGTGATGGCGACTTCTCATCTCTGATAAACTGTCAAAAGCTACAGTTTCGAGAAGAGAATGGGGCATAGGATCTGAAGGTGCCCGGAAGTGGACCCCAGGCGTTCAGGATATCGGCAACTGATAAATCCCTACCCTTTAAGTCAACCAAGGCGGTATTGGTTGAGGAAATTAAGTGGCTCCATAATTGTGTGGCGTTAGTGACTCCTCCAAAACTTTGTCAAGGCCTATGTTGCTAATCCAACCAATGCTCTCTTCTTCAAGTATTGGTTAATGAGATTGAATTGCTCCATAATTGTGTAGGGTAAGTGACTACTCCAAAACTTTGTCAAGAACTATGTTGCCAATCCAATCAGATGCTCTCTCCTTCCAATAGACAAACTTATCCTTCTTTAATATCTTCCAAAAGGAAGACTGAGATGAATTAATACGAGCAATACTCGCCCTATCTCTACTCAGCTAAAACCTATATCTAGAGATTCAGTATTCTTTCGAGAGCGTCTGTCTGAGGGAAGCAGAGATATTAGGAAGGTTTAGCATTTCAGCTAATACTTTGAGTTTTGTTGGAGTGGGATTGAATAAACGACGTTTATAGGTGGTCGAAAAAAATCGCAGTAGCATGCGAAGACAGATAGGAATTAAATCGAGCCGATATTTATTTCCGAAAATAAATATCGGCTATACTGATGCGTTTAGCGTTCATCCATAGTGTTATCGCTAAACAAACATGGCTAGACAACAATAGTTTAATAAAGAGGATGATCTTAAAAAGGCATTTAATTAGGCTTAAAAGATCTTGAGAAGAAGATGAATAAGGTGGGGTTATGTACGGAATAAGTGGTAGGTTATGGGCTCTGGAAGAAATCCAGTAATGTCCGGGGGAGACCGGATAGATCTAGTTACCTGAAGGACTATAACATCTGCATCTCGACCAGATTAAAGACTAAGGTCAGAAGCACCTCCCGAATTCCACGGTATAATGTTCAGTGAAAATGGTTCGGAATTACTTATAATGCAAGGTTGTCACTAGAAAGAACAGCGAACCCCATAGCTAAGCCCAGAGGGGGAAGGTTGCTATTCCGGCCTTCAGCCCTCACAGCGAAATCACTGACCACTACTTGGCTGGTTGAGGGAATACCTTTATGTCTATTGTTATTAATCCTCCACTTTTTGCCCTACTATGACATTCGAAGTGTGGAGGTGTTATTCGGTGAAGAAGCCCATTTTGTCGACGCTGGTGCTGTAGATGTGATTACAGAGGGTGGTAGCACCGCCTCTGTCAGCCTACCCAACACGGTTTCGATCGACTTCATATTAAATAAATTCGTTTGTCAGTAATCATAAGAATATCGTCCATCGACAGATCAGAACTCTTTGCGGCATCGTTGAACCCTTCTGTAACCTGCTTAGTGGACGCCGACGTTTTCAATTGCCTTTTCTCGTAGACCTAAAAGGCCGAGCATCTGCGGAACCACGCTGGGTGTGATAACCCGCAGCTGGACAGCAGTACAATTGACCAGGTGCTTAGATTCAGTGGAATAGCGGATCCCGCAAATTTTCTGTTATTTGCAGCTAAAACCCCAATTCCCCCGTGATGACACTTATTACTGTGAGAGTAGGTCAGGTTGTCAGATGAAATGAAATTGAATTTAATGTTGCACCCATAAAGGGGTTGCATGATGAATTAGATATAACCATCGCATTACCTAAAGATGTTTATGCAAAAGCAATAGGTAGGGAGATAACTTTCTTACCTTTAATAAATCTGACGGTTGACAATTTGTACTGATTTTCCAGATCTTCTAAGTCAGCTCCATCCAGGGAGTTTAATATATTCATTATTTTAACTATAACCTGGATAAGGTTGTACACGATCAAGGCAATAGTCTCCAAGTTCTTTGGAGCATACTTTATGTACTTCTGCGCTATGTCAGCATTAATGAAGCTAATCCGGTATGAGTTATCTACACATCGTGCTGAGTTTATAAGTGTTCTGTTTGAGGGTGACTTTTGGTGAAACCCCTCAAAAATATTTAAACATGATTGTTCAATATTGGTACCTTAGGAGACACGATCACAAAGTTTGCTGTCTTTGGTATGGGTGCATCTAGCTTCACTGATATTTAATTTTTATTAACAAATTCTTTATCACTAACCTTAAACATTGCATTTTCCTCCATTTCCAGTAAACCCTTTGAACCTCCGTCACTGCACACATTTTTTCAGAATGTTTAAATGTAATAAATAAGGGTTTTGTTAATAACTATATAACCGATAAAAACTCTAAGAAACAAAAACATGCAAAAGACAACTTTAAATGGAAGCTGTTCACGACGTGTATTTTGAAATCTTCAACTTATATTCAAGGCTACAGGTCCAGAGGGATCTGAGCCCCTCGGCCGCACCAGCGCGCCGCCCTCTAACTGAACCATTCGGGGTCTCTCACACATCCAAAGAGTTCAGTCAAGGCGGACTATGGTTGGTAATCTCGAGGTGAAGAGCTTAAGAAACCTTAGTCCTTGTTCTGGGGGGACGTCCTCATGAAAAGAAGACTAATCCCGAGATAGCCCAAGTACCCCAGAGGCGCACTTGGGTTATCCTATTCAATGACAGATGCTGGGCCTGTTTCAGAGCCCACCTAGCTCTCTTCAGGGAACGTTTAAGTCTATCCCGGTCAGCTTTCGCCGAACAATTCACCGTAACGGTGAACCCCAGATATTTTACTCGAATCGTGAAGATGGGGAGCGGTTTATGTTGCAAAATGAAGGAGAGTGCAGAGAGTGCTAGTCTCTTAAGTTTCTTTTTGGTGGAAAGAACGCCATGAAAGACTACCACCTGCGATTTAGAGGAGTTTAAAATAAGATTGGATGGGGGGGGTAACTGATCTTTTAATCTTAAAAAGAAACGGCTGATGTCAGAGATTACATCTTTGCACCTGCGTCCAGAGAACAAGGCTGTGGTATCATCAGCATATACCACTAGATGTTGATCACGTTTAAAATTCTTGAATAGTACAATGGATGCAGCAAGATATAAGATAGGAGAAAGTGGGGATCCTTGAGGTACACCCGTAATAGGGTAGAACTGACGCGCATCAGGGTCGTCTTCATAGTAGAACCGCTTGGTGTACAACAATATCTCCACCCTGTTAACAATTCTCGCAGGCAACCCGAGGGACCTGAGAGAGGAGATAACGAAGGGAATGGAGATCCGGTCAAATGCAGCTGAAAAATCAAGAAAAACAGCCACAGCAAGCTGATGACTATTATCCTGACAAAACTGATACACTTCACCAATTGCTGAATAAACAGAGCGCTCTTTGACAAACCCATGAAAACTCGGTGGGATCAAATTACGCCTACATAAATGAACGCGGATTCTACGCCCAAGCGCTTTCTCGTAGATGGATATGAGGGCGTTTTGAATCGAGATAGGCCGCAGATCTTTAGGACAAGTGATTAATCTCTTTTTAGGTAAAAAACTCGACGGCTGATGTTGATGTCCGCTATGTCGGACGGGGAAACTAATAGCATTGTGATGGCGACCTCCATTCTCTGACTGTATGTCAAAAGCTGACAGACACGAGTGGTGAGTGGCGCGTAAAATTTGGAGGTGCCCGGGAGTGGTCCCCAGGAGTTAAGGATATCTGTAACAGATAAGTCCCTACTCCTGAAGTCACACCAAGGCAGGATTGGTTGGGGAGATTGAGTGGCTCCATAATTATGTAAGGAAAGTGACTCCTCTAAAACTTTGTCAAGGCCTATGCTACCAATCCAAACCAAGGCTCTATCCTTCCAGCAGACAAACTTCTCCTTCTTGAATATCTTCCAGAAGGAAGCCTGAGAAGGGTTTAGGTGAGCAATGCTTGCCCTATCCCTGCTCAGCTGGAGCCTATATCTAGAGCTCAAGTATTCATTCGAGAGGATCTTTCTGGCGGAAACAGAGAGATTGGGAAGGTGTAACATCTTAGCTAGGATCTTGAGCTTTGTTGGAGTAGGATTGTATATTCGACCTTTATAGGTAGTCGAAAGGATTGCGGTAGCGTGCGATGAGAGGTAGGAATTAAATTCGGTCAAACTCTCAATTCCAATTCTGGGGAAGAGTTGAATAGCTGCCTGAAAGAAAGCCACTCTAATAGGGTCAAAGTGAAACCTTCTTCTAAGCAACGTATCGTCCTCAAGCCGCCAGAGAATTAGGTGATGAGAGGTGATCTGTTGTTGACGCGACTGCTCGGTGCAAATGGGTTTCAACAACCACATCTTATGTAGCAGTAATATGTCGAGGAGAGAATTTGTTGTAGAGCAATGAAAGGTTGGGGAAGGTGGTTTATGAATAAGATAGTCGATCCTTGCTCTGCGGAGTGCTGCATTAATCCAACGACCAGTTCTGTCGTTGAAGTCACCAAGTAACATGTCATAACCGCTCCCCAATATTTGATCCAGGAAGTCACGGTTCTTGTAAATTTCTCCTGGCCGAATATAGACATTGGCTATGCTTATACGCTTACCGTTCTTACAAAGTGATATAGCTAAACAAGATAGGGCTGGACAAGAGTAGTTTAATAGGAGGGATGATCTTAAGGAGCATTTTACTAGGGTTAAAATACCTTGAAATTAAGAGGAGTTAGGCGGGGTTATGTACGGAGTATAGTGGGTGTATATGTGCTTAGGGATAAATCGAGTAATATCCTGGAGGAGACGGATAGACCGCGTCTCCTGAAAGACTATAACATCTGCATCTCTACCAGATAGAAGGCTAAGGGCGGAAGCACCTCCCGAATTCCACTGAAGGATATTCAGTGAAAAAGGTCCTTGATTACTTCCCATTGCGTAAGTGTTACCGAAGTGGGACGCCCTCCACCTAGTCGCAACTAGAGGCGGAAAGGTCGCCTTTACCGCTTCCCGTCACGACAAATGGAGTCGCTTGCCCACGGGCGATATCTTCATTTCCCTCGTTAGCCATAGCCCAGATCGAATCCTTCCGAGCAAGCTTCAGAGCGGCTATGCTCAGCGCTGACCCGTTTCGTTTCTTAGATTTTGGTGGCTTCTTAATATTGTTAGTCTTCCCAGAAGGAGGAGAACGGAAGGATTCCGCTAATTGACCCACCAATTTTTGGACCAATTTTTCAAGTTGAATCATTGATGCCTGATGCTGCATTTCAATAAGTTTAAGAATTTCCGTGTCCGGCATCCTGTCGTCTTTCTTGTTAGACGAGACAGCTTCCACGAAGCTAGTCGGTTTTGCTGTCACACCCCTGTGTCTCTTTTGGTACGCCTTAAAGATTTTACACTTTTTTGACCATGCGGGGTGCTCACTACCGCAGTTTGCGCAAAATGGCTTACTTTCGCACTTCTCAGGATGTATAGCAGTTGTACCACACACGCCGCACTTATGTGGTAAAGAACATCCAGTGGACCAATGCCCCCACTGATGACAATTGTTGCAGTGAGGGTACGTTAGTGAGTCGGTTTCGATTATTGAAAATTCAAATTATACCCCATAAAAGGATTGCATGTCGAAATCGACAGTTTTAGAGCTTCATCCACCGGGGCATTGCAGAACGCCACGGGAATGAGGAAGCTTTTAATCTCTTTTATAAAGCGAACGTTAGAGATTTTGTAATCAGTTTCTAGGGCTGATATATCTTCTTCTGAAATGAATGTGGGCATATTATTTATCTTTATTGTTGCCATGTTTGGTTTGGAAGCAATTATACCTTGTTCCGAATGCTCTCTTTAAAAGTAGTCGACGTACGACATTGCCAGATCAGGAGTGCATAATGGGATTTTAATCTCAGATTCATAATATTTAATCGCATTGAACAATATCTTTTTTAAATCGATCAGCAAAGCCTCTTATAAAAACATTGAACATGTTCATCTTTCCAGAGGCACCAAAAGTCTGATAATCACCAGGTTGGATAATTTTGGTACCGGGGGGAGTTCTCGCTCCGCAATATATTCAAGAGAAGCTAAATCTCCACTTACCTCATTTATTGCATTGGCAGGAAAATTAGTTTTCATTGAGTTCTTTGAATGCTCCAACATGCTAAATTTGCTCATTTCCGCTTGCGGTTTTTGAATGTTTAAATGGCAAATGCGTTAGCCAACAACACAGCATTGTAAAAATGATTGCATTTACGTATTGACTTGACGGTGAATACATGCGACAGATAGCAGATTAAAAAAACACTGTCATCATGCATTTAATAGAACAAAAAATTGAGGGCACACTTACATCAATTAACAAACAAATTTATTATAGGAGTTCGTACAGTGACGGACGATCAAAGAATTTTGTTGTTTTAACGAAAATGGACAATACTGCTATGGAAATTTCGGCAATTCAAGACAACAAGATTAGTGGTTCTTCTTATATTGATGAGAATTTTGGGGAATTACTTCCCCGATCCCCAAGATTCCGAATTTGGGGATAATCATTTTAAAAAAGCCTTTAGAAAGACATGTCCTATACAACAAATTTCTAAGAGAGTTTGCAAATAGTATGAAAAACCGTGTAGTCTACAACGCAGTTAGATATTTTGACACCAGCATAGAAATTTCCTTTGCTACCCAGGACCTCCTGGAGAGCTTTGAGAGGTACTTCGTCGCTAACTTCTACGACATTGCTGAATTTGAGAGGAAACCTATTATGGCCTTCCTAAAAATAAGTAATCTTCCTACACAGATGGAGGAAAAAGACATCAATCTTATTAGTAAGACTTACAAGATAAAAAACGTACGTCCACTGTTGGGGAGGAACGGTCTACCAATTGATGTTGGATTCTGTCCGCCGTCATAGAGCAGGCTGAACTCTTAGAAAAATCCCCCTGCAACCCCTTTACGGGCTTTAACATCAAATTTAGCGTGGTTAGCAAGGAAGAATACACCTACCCGCACTGTAGCAGGTGTCACAAATGGGGGCACTGGACCTCCAGCTGCAGTGCGGTCCAGCGCTGTGGGAAATGTGGTAATGAAGATTGCCCCTCCGCCGAGTCCTCGCTTCCATGCACAAATAATCTGGCCTGCTCCAACTGCGGAGGAGCGCATCCCGCGTTGAGTAGGAAATGCGAGCATTTTAAAAAATATCAGTCTCTATTCATCAAACCCTCCAGGCCGTCTAAGCCGGCACCTGATTATTTTTCTCAGGCAGTAACCAGGATGTCCGACAGCGAGCTGTTGTCGATTATGGATCAGTGTTTGGTTTCGTTTCAAAGAGAGGTCCAAGCGTTGATAGCGGCCTCTAATTCAAATCTATTCGTGAATCCAGAACTTCATGTTTCTTCACTCAAGACCTCGAACAAAAGGGGGCCTCTGCTCACGCCGTCCCCCAATCAAGATTGGAAAGTTGATCAGGCAGAAACAATGGGGAAATGATGATACTGCCCAGGGGCAAGTGCCAACCCTAGATGGGGCTAGCGGTAGAAAGGGAAACCTTCTTGCTCCTAGATCTGTCTAGGCTGGCAATCCCCCATCCAACTAATCCATCACAATGCAGAGTACTCGTGAGCCTTTTTCACTGAATATCCTTCAGTGGAACTCGAGGTGCTTCTGCCCTTAGACTTCTATCTGGTAGAGATGCAGATGTTATAGTCCTTCAGGAGACGCGGTCTATCCGTCTCCCCCAGGACATTACTCGATTTATTCCAAAGCATATCTGTTCCCACTATACTCCGTACATAACCCCACCTCACTCCTCCACATCTCAAGGACTCTTAACCTTGGTTAAGTGCTCCTTAAGGTCCTCCCTCTTGCTAAACTACTCATGTCCATCCCCGTCTTGCTTGGTAGTTTCACTTAGTAAGAACGGTAAACGCTTCAGTCTAGCCAATGTCTATATTCGTCCAGGGGAGATTCACAAGAACCGTAACCTTCTGGATAGTATTATTGACAGCGGTTATAACATGATACTGGGGGACTTTAACGACAGAACTGGTCGTTGGATCAATGCAGCACTTCGCAGAGCTAGGAACGATTCCTTAAGCTCCTCGTCTCTCGTTTACCCAGCATAGTTCGCCTCGATTGGACTCTTCGGGGGGGGGTAAAAGACCACGGGTAGTTCAGTCGGATGGCGGCGTGTTGGATTGACTAAAGGGCTCAGATACCACTGTATCTGAGGCCATAGACGAAGACTACAATAGATTGATTAAAAGAAAAATGTTTGACGTTGTTTTCTTCTTTTTTAATTGGCTGACATTAATGACATTGAGTGGTTCAATAATTATGTAGGGATAGTGACTCCTCCAACATTTTGTCGAGACCTATATTACCAATCCAACCCAAAGCCCTATCCTTCCAACAGACAAACTTTTCCTTCTTGAATATCTTGTAGAAGGAAGACAAGGCTGGATTAAGGGAAGCAATGCTTGACCTATCCTTACACAGTTGGAGCCTATATCTAGTGCTCCAATATTCTTTCGAGAGAGCTTGTCTGGCGGAAACAGAGAGATTGGGGAGACGCAGCATCTAAGCTAAGGTCTTGAATTTTGTCGGAGTGGACTCTAGATACGACCTATATAGGTTGTCGAAAGCAACGCGGTAGCTTGCGAAGAGAGGTAGTAATTAAATTCGGTTAAACTCCCATTACCAATTCGGGGAAGCGTTGGATAGCTGCCTGAAGGAAAGTCACTCTGATAGGATCAAAGTGGAATCTCCTTATAAGCAGCGTGTCTTTTATCTGCTAACGAATTAAGTCATGAGATGTGGACAGAAGTTGTGGCGACTGCTTAGTCCAGTGGGGTTTTAACAACCACTTCTCATGAAGCAGTAATGAGTCTTGGAGTGAATTCATGAATGTACAATGAAAGGTGGGGGACGGTGGTTTGTGAATAAGATAACCGTTCCTGGCTATGCGGAGTGCTGCATTTATCCAACGACAAGTTAGATTAATGAATGCTTGGTCTCTATTTATTAAGAAAATCTTTATTATTATTAATACATGTGACCAGTGAACATGTCGGAGCGTTCAAAATTTTTTTCCTGCAGCAGTGAACAATCATATTACAAAGAATTTCATCCAGATTCCAAGCATTCATGTAACGAAAACGACTTTTTCTAGTGGTTTCTCACCCAAAGTTGAATGGAACAACGATATATTGCAGATTAGTGGAACTTAAGCAAATCTAACGAGCTTCCTTTTGTTATAAAGCTCTTAAACCTTGTGGAAATAAGCATAAGTTCACCACAAGAAGTGGATGACTTCTTTAAAATATTTCTGAATTCCTTCATGGGTAACTATCCTAACAGAATAGTCTACAATTCTGCCAAAAAGTATCCTGGCAAGTTTTATATATATTTTGCCATAAATGATCTGGCACAATCATATGTTGGCTACTTTGAAAATAACTTACAACTCGGTACTGTTGAACATAGGGCCATCTCGGCCAACGTCGAAATCAACAACATCAAATCTGACCTAGATATTGACGACATAAAAGATCTTGAAGCAGCATTTGCACTTAGAGACTTACGATACATTATAAGGAAAGATTGCTGCTCATTACTACCATTGACTTTCGCCACAACTACGATTGACAATGCGATGGTGTTGGCGATAAACGCACATAGCTCGTTTTTGTTTACAAACCTATTCTTTAATCACGTCTCATCTAATGATGCAATCTTTCCTCATTGCCTAAAATGTCACAGTTGGGGCTACTGGGATCCAGTAGTGAATAAGGTGGAAATACTGTGGAATAAAAAGCGCTTCTACTACGAAAATAATCATGATGAGTAGCATGATTACCCAATTACTGGTGTTCTTCAAGGTTTTCATCTTACTGACTTGTCACTAGCAGTTTCAATTTATCTTTATAAAATTCTCTTGCCCGATCAACATCTTGTGGTATATTCTAATGATACCACATCCCCGACGAGTGATGTCGAGTGATGGGTTCGGTTCGTGTATCATCTATTGTCAATTAACGTTCCCGTTGTGCGGTCTGGGCAACACCTAAATATTTAGGCGACTAAATAACTGGCCGGCTTATATCAGTTGTAGGATTAGTTCGTTGGTTGATTAGCTCTAATCTCTTTCATGACCCCGACAATGGATTAATATTAAGAATGCTAAATAGCGTCAATGAGGTCTTGTTTCCTCGCAACAGAAGATAATGGACTATCAGAGAATATGGAGGACAGAAAAATTATGAAATAAACCTGTTTCCTTGCAGGAAATGGTAGTGGATTACTAAACGATATGGGGACAGCAGATAATGAACAAAAACAATGACAATGACAATAACGACTAGATATAACTCAATGAATCAAAATCAATATGATGAACAACTCATCACTGACCGGGGGAATTGTCAAAGTCGGGTGCCGTGCGTTCTGACAGTTGCTTGGAATGATCGAACCAAACGTCGACGTTTACTGCATTGGACTATTCTATCTACAGGAACGTGGAACGTTACTTCGCTGAAAGGGAAAGAACCAGATCTAGTGAAGGAGATACATCGCTTTCTCTTGAAATAGTCGGAGTTACCCTGATTCATTATTCTAGTTATGGTACTCAAACGTACCTAAACGTAGTTTAGGTTTGTTGGGAACTTCTAGAAGATGCTTATGTAAGTAAAGTGTTTACTAACTATATCCTGGCGGACTTGGTCCAATTGCGGGGATGATATTGAACAAGCGTCGTCGATGTTTAAAACTTTGCTTGACAAAGTGACTTCGAAGATCTGTGGTTTAAAGACTGTAGGCGCATGTCGTTGAGGCAATTTTCGAACTGCTTGGCGGATACCAGTAGTAAGAACTGCCGTTCAAAGCAGAAAGTAGCTTGTAAGGTAACCTCGTCTAATGGGCACTGAAGAACAGGTATCGACATACAAAGAGAGATGCAGTTTTAGCAGTTGCTGAGGCAAAGTAAGTAACTTGGGTGAAGTTTGGTAAGCGTTTCGGATTCGATTATCGGTAAGCTTCTATAATTTTCTGGAGAACGTTCAAAGCCCTTCGCGTTGGAATGCAGAGATTTGTCCAGACTGTATTAGACAATCATGATTATCTGCTAATCGATATTGAAGACATAGTCGTTGTAAAGAGCATTTTTGAGTTATCTTTAATACGGATGACGTGCCTTCTCTTGTGGAAGAAGAATCTTCGAACTTAATGAAAGATTAAATTACCTTGACAAAGGTCATTACAATTGTTCACAAACATGGTAATGGCAAATCTGCTGGAATTGATGCGACCTGAGATTTTGAAGGTTATTGACGTTAAACGTATGAAGTGGATACAACCGATAGTCGAGGGACAGTGGCGAATGAGCAATGTGATTTTCGTTCTGGTCGAGTAACTACGTATTTGCTCTTTACTCTTTAAATATTCTCGAACTCATCTAAGAGTACGCTAAACCAGTTCACATGTGTTTTGTGTATTTAGAGAATGCGTTCGGCCGTATACCACGATGTAGGTTCTTAGATGTACTTAAGGAATACAAAGTTCCACGCTACATCCGTGTTGTTGTGACCTCTTTGTACCAACTTATTACGAGTTGTATTTATGTTTTAGGTAGGAAGTCTGAGACGTTTCCTGTAGGTGTAGGTCTCCGTCAGGGATGTTCATTGTATCCACTTTTGTTCCATATTTACATTGATAAAATTCCGTGACGGACCGCTTTGTTGGATTTTGCTTTTTAGTTTGTTCTTATCAGGATATCATCTTTGCTCTTTGCAGACTATGTTGTCTTCTTGGCCTTCAATACTGATGACCTACAATTATTTCTTGATCGATTTACGACAAAATGTCACGTGACCGTTATGGATGTTAGCAAATCCAAAACTATTTCGATGTACTCTGTTCGGAACAAGGTATCATCGTCGATAAAAATTGGTTATCGGGTATTACCCGACTTGAAAGAGTTTAAGTACTTTGGCGTCTTCTTCTCAAGTGATATAGGAATAATAGAGAGATTGATATACGGATCTGTGCAGCTAACGCAATAATGGATTATTTGCTTAGTTCAGTTGTGGTAAAGAGAGAGCTAACTTCCGAGTAAAGCTTTCAATTTACCGCTAAGAGTTTTCACCTATCCTCACTTATGGGCATGAACTTTGGGTCATGATCAAGATGACTAGATCTCGAGTACAGGCGACCAAAATTAGGTTCCTTCGTAGTGTGGATCGGCTTCAGTCTTAGAAATAAAGATCGAACCTTCGTTATCCACGAGAATCTTGGAGTAAAGTTGCTTCTCCTTAATGTTGACGGAAGTTAGCTGAGGTGGATAGGCTACGTTTTGTGGATTGCTATAAAGTGTTCCCGATTAGACTTTTTGGATGGAGACCTCGAGGCATATATCGGTATAGGTGGAAAGATCAAAATGTCCATATTCCCAAGGAACGCTTAAGGCTATCTGAAAGGAAAGTCTGATCGGTCACTTAGGGCCGTGATACTTAATCACGTCTCGCCCGTGCACTGCATCCACAACCGAACCTCCGCATCAGTGGAAACAATGAACAAATTTTATATTTATTTTTATTTGATTATTTAAGTAAATGTTGTCATGTTATGTGAGGGTTCACATAAATTGTTTAATCAAATTTATTAACTTTAAAATGATATCTGGAATAAAAATGAAGTTTTTGAAAACAAAAATAATTATAAATTACAATCATTATTTTAAAAGTACAAATTGAGGGTTCTTTTAAATATTAAGAAAAAAAATAAAATGAAAGCTGAGAAACAAAACAAAATAGTAGGTACTTAAAAATAATAAAACAGATTAGGCATTGTATCAGAGAAGCAAGTTAATATCATTTTAACTTTGTATTCATATGAACTTGATAGTGACTTTTAAAATTAGACGACACCTCATTTTTTGGTGAAGATCGCTCATATTGATGACATGGCGAATTATTAGAATAACGATGTTGATGATAGCGATAGTGATGTTGAGACTTCCGGGAAAAAGAATCAACAGCTGATGCATTATTTTGAACGTTCGCACAGTTAATCGCGGAACTTCTGGTGTCATTATAATCCCGAGTTCCCCCTACAACTGATCGATTTGCAACCTTTGATTTTCTAAGTTGCCTATGATTTTGGCTATACAATGAGGCTTCATTATTATTACGGCTGACATCACCGTATCTTCGCAGGAAATTGTTGCTTATGTTGTTAGTGTTTTTGCTGTGATTTAATCCTTTCTCATCTGATCGGGTTTTGTTAGTATTTGTTTGATTTTTATCATTTTTGTCGAAATTATTTGATGAATTCGTCGGCTTAATGTTAGATAGATCAACAGGTATACCATTGATAGCCAGTTGTTTCTTTATGAATAATATTTGCTCCTCTGACAATATAGGTGGTATATCTCCGATAATACGACCATTCTCATCGATTTCATATGTACCCAACTGCGGGTCAATGCTACTTAGATCCAATAAAGGCGGAGCCATCAATGGACTGTGATCATTATCGACATAAGCTCTTATCCCTTGCTGTGATTGGTTAACTTCATTGGGTAATTTGCTGATACCATTGATAATATGATGACCCCCATAGCTTGAATATTCGTCATTACTGCTATTATTACTAGCCACTGCTTCATTCATATCTGTAAGTCTTTGACATGTCTTTTTGCCACCGCTACGAACTCCATCTATGTCCGATGTTTTTGAGTTTCTTGTATTTAAATTTGCAGCATCAATGGTACCAATTAGGTTTCTTTGATTTGTCGCAAGTGATGAATGATTTTTATTGCAAATAAATCTGTCGACTCCTGACTGCGTTCGCTGACGAGTTCCTATAACACCACAGGAACTGCCGCCATCGTGGCTAGTAGATATTCGATTATGCTGTTGTCGTTTCGTTTCATTGCAATCTCCTTTACTCTTTAAAAATTCAAAATCATTATCATCAAGATTCTGATGAGTGATATCATCAACTTGAGTTCCAACTTTGGGCAAACCATATGACAGATTTGCGGCGGAGTTACCGTCAATATTAGTGTTATTTCTGTTCAATAATATCCGTGAATTTAATTGATTACTACTTAGTTGATTTGCATTATTCACATCATTAAGATACATAGGTGTGTCATTTTTTGTGGAGATACCGTCAGTGGCTTTGTAATTGTCGACTGCATAACTGTGGTAATTGTCTTCAACTTCCAAACAATTATCATGAGCAACTTCATCAATATCGTTTTGATCAACGTGCTTGTAATTACCGGCATTTTCTTGTTCATTCATCATCATAAATGGAAGATGGCTACCAGATACATTTTGATTAAAATTTGATTTCAAATATGATCGGTCATTAGCATAATTATCATTAGCACTACTATTTTGAGTGTAACCGCGATCCAAATAGCCTTGAATATAATTCTGAAACTGTTGGTGATTAGTATTAAAGTTATTGTTTTGTGGTTGATGTTGATGCTGCAATGCTGATATTTGAAGTTGCTGTTTCGTATAATAAGCCTGTATAAACGGAGGTAGTTTTTGCTCAATTGCAAGAGCAATTTCAGCTAAATCAATGTTTGTAGGTATACAGTTAAAATTGGCTTCTTGATTAGATCCAATTACTGAATTTCGATTAGAAATTAGAGTTAATTGAGCAACATAACCAGAAGAAGTAGTAAGTTCATACAGGTTTCCAGGAGATAATTCTAAAATGCTTGTACCACACATTGATATTGCTGCAGGCGATGTGGCGGCAGATCTAGAGCCTCGAGATCGCCAAAACCTATCCTTCCCAAAATTACCGTTAAAACCACCTGATAAATGATATCGATTATTATCATTGCAATTAACATGAGCATTATTGTTGCTGCTACTACTAAGTGTACAATGATCTGTTGGGATTCCTACGTTCGACAATTCATTGTTCAATGGCGTTCCTCGTCTCGACTGTAAAACTACATTATCGAAAATATCTTGACCATTGTTTAGACGGCTTGCGTATAATGATGATCTTGGTGGTGGAGGAGGCGGATACAACATAGCAATAGGACGGGCGTCTCGTGAATGGCTAAACTTTCTTTGAACGGCACTGCTTTCATTTGATTGAAGATTATCACGGTAATTGTCAGTATAAGCATTATTTTGTGAGTAAGATTGTTTCGATTGATTCGCGTATTGTTCGTTGATATTAGGGTGCTGATGTGGATAGATAAATTTTGGAACATCACTTGTTAACTGCATTTGAGGAGACATAATATGTGTGCTATTTAAAGGTATTGTTTGATTACTGCTAGTATTGTTACTGGACACAGCCGTATTGGATCCATGATTTTCATTATATGATGTCATTTGACAACCTTTAACATTTCCGTTATCAGGGCATTCACTACATAGAGAAGAGCGTAGCTGGCTGAGTATTCTTGGATCATCTAAAATGTATTCTTTAACGACTGTTCCATCATGTTGTCTAACCTCTTTCACACTACCAGCCATCTGCATTAATTTCTGTATATCTCCTTGAACTTGCAGGGTACGACCTTGTTCATCTAAGATTTCATATTGAACATTGTTCCCATGCTCTACAATATCATGTTCAACACCATCTGCATCAATAATTACACCATCATTAGTATTGGCGCTCCTTACTCGAGTTTCAATTGACGAATCTTGATCGTCCTTATAACTAGCCGCTGTGAACTGTCTTGAATTTACATCAGGTATTTCACTATGGGACATATTATTGCTGTGTTTGTTGTTATTAAGAGTCTTCAATGAGCTGTCGTGAGAGAAATGCCTATATGTTCCCAATGTGGATTTGCTAATATCTTTTTTAGTAATAGACGACGGATGAATTAGTCCAGAGTTTGTAAAACAATCAGTAGTAGAACGGCATATGATCGGTTTTGTTTGACTATTGTTGCACAGCACTAAGGATCCTAATGACCTACACGAATTATATGCCTGGCTGTAGTGATTTTCTAAAATATAAAATTTGTTTAGAAAAATTAATAATTTTGAAATTTTGCCTGCTATCATATAAAATTGATTTCGTTATAGCTGCTAATAAGGAATTAATGTAATTTAATTTTTAAAGGTTTATATTATAAACTGAATCAATAAATTATAATACGTGATAAAATATATAAAGCACAACTTGCTAATTAAAGTTTTTATTGCGATAAAATATCGCAATAAAATATCGATATATAAATATTGCGATAATAAATATCGTAATAAAATAAACGCGATATTTATTACAATATCGCGTTTTCAAACGCGATATTTTTATTTATTTTACTATATGCGAATTTTTTTGATAATTTTAACCTTAAATATTTGTTTATTGTTTTAAACGTATAGAAAATTTTTAAGTTAAGCTGCACGTTAAACACTCTTAAAAGTCGAACCCTGTTCATAAAGGAAACCGGTTTATGGATTTGATTGCTGACGGACTGTGATAATTTCCTATACTCAGTTATGCTCGTTTCCTTTAACTACTTATTAGTAACGACTATTATATATAATTATTATTTATTTATTTTATTATTCTTTTTCTTTCCAAGTACTTCAAAAATTTTTCTGTCACATATGGGATTGCATCAAAAGTTCAAAATTTTTTGAAGTAAATTCAACACAACTAGAATAAATTTTAAATTTTTACCTACTGCTAGCATTATACGAAAAATCAACACAATTTGATCACCTGATTTTGTTCACAATTCGTTCACGAATTGTGCTCTAAAAAATTCTATATTGATCAATTATTGATCAAAATCATTTATTTTGAATTGAATGAAATATTTAGAAAAAAATGATTTTTGATAGAAAAAGTAAAAAAGAGCGTTTTCTAAATAAAAATGATGTATACTTTGAGTTACATCGAAAATAATTAAAATAATATCGCAGGTGAGCATCATTTTTATGTAATTGCAAGTACTGTAAATCAAGTCTATATTTTTGTCTCTTTGAATTTTAAAAATTTTACATTTGTTAAACAAACGTTGCCTGGATATTTATGGATGGTGTTACTATGACTCGATAATTTGTGCTCAATTAAACTCAATTTCTTTCATCTATATTAGATTCAAATACTAATGGTATCTGTATAAGTGCTAGTTAACTTATTTCGTATTGGAATTATTTCGCTTAAACGATATTGATTTTAATTATATATTGATAATGAGGCTCAAGTGCATCATATATGATATTTAGCTGTGTTCAAAATGTAGTCTCGAAATTTTTATGATAATTGCTTCAAGTGAAACTGTCTTAATATTTTCATTTGCTAATGATTAAACTTGAATTAATTGTATCTCATTTTAGGATATGGGGGCATGGCAAACAGCATGTAAAGACGCAATTCTGCATGAACTTGTATAAATGACAAATATCATACAAAATTTAAAAACGGTATTGGTTAACAATAATTTAACAACATCATTTATGTAAATGTACTGTTTATACTATTTGATACAATTAAATAGTATAAAATTATATATCAAAATATTATAATATATATAATATTATATATCAAAATATAAATACATGCTTATGCCGCAAAGTAGAAATTATAGGATTAATATTAGGAACCCCCAGTACCACTTGCATTGGCTTTGTTCTCTAACCCAAACTAGATGGTCGTGGATAAATTATTCCTCTCTGAATTAATGTTTTATATGCTAATATATTGCTCTTGAGTGAGATTCAGAGGAGTACTGTACTGCTCTTATCACAATTTACATTGCCCATCTATAAAATCGATTATCTTATCTGACAAAATCACTAACGAATTATATGACAAATAAATATCGAACCATTTTTATATGCCGATGATAATTCGGTAAATTCATTAAAGTCGTTGATTTAGTTGATTTTGCGGATTCCGTTAAATATGATAAATTATTTTTACCAAATTAAAACATGATTGGTTTTCCACACATCTGACTGCCCAATCCATACATATGGTATTCGAAAAGACTACATTCCAGAAACAAATTCATTATTATTTGAAAAGAGAAAGTAGAGAAAAAATAATAAAAGTAAACCTTTCCTCTAGATAACGGAAAGGTATTTTGATGTCGAAGTGACAATGTAGGAGTGATGTATTATTGATTTTTTACATTTTCAAATAATCAACACAGCAGCACGGTCCAAACTTTTACCAAACTGATCGGTGTATTTACTCTGAAATAATATATATAGTAATGTCTTACTAAATATTAGTGGATAATTTAAGATGCGAGATAATAACATTTAACAACTATGACGAAATAGCATATTTTGGCAACTATCAATTCCTACGTAACGGAAAAATACTGCCCCTGGCTAATCCTGTTGCTAGATAACGTTGAGTAAAAAGATAATTTCCTTTAGGATTACACGCACCGATTCTACAATCTTTTGATTGCATCAGTGTCCAGTAAATAGAAAACATTTTCGAATTTCTTTCGGAGAATACGGTATCTGAAATTTATGGCTTTGAAAGTTTCATAAATTAAAGAATTTCTTGCTTTACTGACTAGATCGTTCAGTTAGTAAGGCGTTTCTCAACCCATTGACAGGATCTGGGTTTAAATTTGAATAATGCGTTAGATATTTCAGAACTCTAAACTTCGAAGCATATCCTTTAATAATTTCCATGTGTATTATTGCACGACAAACGAGGGGATGGACAAAACAAAGTTTGAGGTTAAAAGATGGCAAGTTGTCAGCTAGTCTAGAGATGGAAAATTGGCGTTGCTGGTCTGCTAATAAATCACATACAGTGATTTATTTTTTGCTCTGAATAATTTAGTTCAATTGATCCGCAAACATTACAATCGTAAATTCTTTTAATGGAAATCTATTCACATTTTGTGATGTATTGTTTCATTTACATCGTTGTATACACTTAAACAAACCTTATCTTCTCTTTCAGAAGTGCTTGAGTACATCAAGAGAATACTTTGTAATGATGTGATGTTTAAAACAAAGCAACTTGGTTCCTCGTTTTCTGTCTTATAATTTTCAAACGAACACATCGTGGCTGCTATAATCATGATACAAATCTCGTAGACGTATGCTACGATTCAAACTGCATAACATTAAAGTTATATTAACATTCGTGATCATAACTTACGGTAATATTACATTACAGATGCGCTAATAATTAAAAGTACATCGGCGGCTATAACCGACAACTGTGATGTCAGTTCTATTTAAGAGTATATTGTGCCTATGCAATATATAGGGACCGAAGTCGAAATAACAGCTGTAGTATAATATACGTATAATGTGAAATTATCTTTTGTATTTTCCTTTGTACATTTTTTAAATGATTTGTACGTTTTACAAAATTATTGTTTTAATCATAAAAGTGAATATTATTAAAATAAAAATACTAAACAAATAATAAGATTGCGTAACTTCATGGCTTTATTTACACAATAGCATTTAACTTTTATTTTATCTTGAAATAGACGATGATTTACTGCGATTTTGTGCGTTACACACTTAGCACGATTTTCATGTACATAATATGTGTAGAGATATAAAGTATGAAAGTTGTCAAAATTTAAGAATACATCAAATGATGTGTCAATTTTTCCGTTTTCAAATAGATGTATTTAAAATAAAAGTTTTGTGGTGGCAGAAATAAAAAGCAATAAATTTAAGTAAATATTAAAATACGCGTTACAAATTCGTTACACGAAGGGGAAGAGGAGCATTCAATGTTTGAACATATATTCTCTGGAAATTACCCATTAATATAATTTAATTCACAATTTTTGGCTAATTACTATGCAGAATATTAAAATCAAGAAAATTTACAGACAATGTGAAGGAGGAAACATACATTTTGTTGAATGCAAACTTTGTAGAAAAATGAGAATATAATATCTCAAATGATACCATTACGCGTGAATTTTTGTAATCATATAAGCCAGACGCGGAAGAACAACCAAGAGCACTGATAGATGCCGTTTCGTCATCACTGACTAGTGAATGGCAGTTCCCTCCCACTGCTGGATGCAGAGGAAGACTAGCATACGGTTCTATCAACGAATCATATGAATGATATACTAGAAAACCTGTAGTAACATCATAATAGAGTGCTGAACCAGCACTACAGCTTCAACAAATAGGATGATTAGCAAAAACACTAACAAATGCAAGCGCAGGAATCTTTATATCGACTAACTTTTAATATGAATTTATCTCAAATGATACCATTCCGCGTAAATTTTTGTTATCATATAAGCCAGACGCGGGAGAACAACGAAGATGACTGCTAGATTCCGTTTCGTCATCACTATAACTTTTCAGTGCCAGTTCTCTCCGACTGCTGGATGCAGAGAAGGACTAGCAGACGGCTCTATCAAAAAGTCATGTGCATCCAGCAGTGGGAGGGAACTGGCACTGAAGAGTCATAGTGATGACGAAACGGCATCTAGCAGTGATCTTCGTTGTTCTTCCGCGTCTGGCTTATATGATTACGAGAATATAATGGTATACAAAACAGATAAAAGTATAAATTTTAAATATAAAGTAGACTTTTCAAAGTAAATTATGCAGAAAATCATTAATAATAGGATATGTATGTCAGTCCACAATATTACAAATGTTTAGCACGTAATTATTAATCCCGTATGGATCAGATAAAGACAATAGGTTTTTTACGATATATTGGCTATATAGCCTTAAATACATACTACTTCGCGAAACGCCGAAATATCGTAATGAAAAGTTTGTTAGGCCAACTTCTTCAAGCTTGATTTGTTAAATTTTCATTTAAGTCATTCAAATCAGCTGCAAGAAATTATTAAATGCCGATTGACGATTTTGTAGCAAAGCAAGGGTTATGTAAATATATAGAATAAAACGAGTGTAATGATTACACCCACGTTTGTTATTAGACGTTGGTGTAATTATGAAAAATGAAAAATTTCCAAATGATATGTTTCAATATCATTTATATTTATTATGGCAATGAAAGCATAATGACATAAATATATCAAGTCGAAATGCCACATTCCATCAAATTAATAGGCATTGTTTCTATATACTAGGTACCTGAATTCACAATATGGATAATATTTTTTGTTTGCGTAAAAATGTTTAATATTCAGGGTTCAATAAATATTATAACTCAGATCAGGTAACTGAACCTGTGTATTTTAATATTCGTAATTTGACAATTACAATTATTTTTAAAATATTTTTTAACAAAATAAGCGTGATTAACTAAAATGCAAAGGTTTTATTTAAA
Source organism: Pomphorhynchus laevis (assembly GCA_012934845.2). NCBI lineage: Eukaryota > Metazoa > Acanthocephala > Palaeacanthocephala > Echinorhynchida > Pomphorhynchidae > Pomphorhynchus > Pomphorhynchus laevis. The sequence goes on from WNNJ02000044.1 coordinate 79,334, forward strand.
ATAAAATTTTTCTTTTTAATTGTTAAAGTTTATAAATTCGATATATATATATATATATATATTGGTAGTGCGAAAAATCTATAAAAATACACAGGTATTTATATATATTTATATATAAATACCAAATATAAATATTAAAATTCAAATATAATATTTTAAAATAAATATTGTATTTATATTTCTATATATACTATATATATAGAAATTCAATGCACTCGTAACCAACGGATAGGCATTTGTGCCTTATAAAGAATAACTAGAAGGTCCACACACGCAACAAGCCAGTAAAAACGCTTTATGCACCTGAGTTTCGTTTAGCATCGTGAGGAATTGCTGGTGTCTTTACAGTTATCACAAAAGCAGTCGAAACGCACCCTAACCACTTCATCCGACTGACGATGACTGCTGGGTGGTTAGGGGCGTCTCGGAGAGATACATTAGACTGATGGAGCTGATGATCGAAGTTCAGTTTTTAGCAACTCATATGGATTTAAAATCAATCGTAGCCAGTTTTGGCTCCTGGACCACAGTTTCAAGCGATTTTTCGCACTACATATATATGCGAAAAATCTATATATATTATATAAATATTTTTGCATATAATATTATTTAATATAATATAATTACAATATAATTATATATAATATAATCATATAATATAATTATGTAAATATTTTTGCGTATATACAACCAGGAGCCAAAGCTGGCTATGATTGATTTTAAATCCATATGTGCTGCTAAATAACTGGACTGCGATCATCAGCTCCATCAGTGTTATGTATCACTCCAATACGCTCCAAACTACCCAGCAGTCATCGTCAGTCGGATAAAGTGGTTAGGGTGCATTTCGACTGCTTTTGTGATAACTGTAAAGACACCAGAAATTCCTCACGATGCTAGACGAAACTCAGGTGCATAAAGCGTTTTTACTGGCTTGTTGCGTGTGTGGACCTTCTAGTTATTCTTTATAAGGCACAAATGCGTATCCGTTGGTTACGAGGGCACTGAATTTCTTACATGATTTCGATGGGAATACTTTTTTTATAAATTGGTAGTGCGAAAAATCGCTTTAAACTGTGGTCCAGGAGCCAAAACGGGCTATGATTGATTTTAAATCAATATGTGCTGCTAAATAACTGGACTTCGATCATCAGCTCCATCAATCCAATGTATCACTCCGAGACGCTCCAAACCATCCAGCAGTCATCTTCAGTAATAGAAATGCTGTTTTACATGGACACTTTCAAGTGTACAAATATATAAAATATATTGTGTTGTTACACCTGCCCTTTGACACCCAATGGTGTACTCATAAATAAATCACTATGTTTTCCTCATGAGGAGGCATAAATATTGGTGCAGCAAATACTACTTAACAGAGAGTCGAATTTTACAGTCCTTGTCAATACTAAAAATCACAAGATAAATAAAGATAATCGTGAATTCTAATTCAGGTAAATATTCACTTTCAAATTTCCAGTATTCACTTCCAAATTTACCATGCAAAGGCAAAAACGGGCGAAATGATTTGAATATCAGGTTAATCAGGCATCAGAGAACGTGAATCTAAACATTTGGAAGTACACACTGACATGTATTTGAATTCACAATTCCAAATATATAAAAGCATCCATCAAAGGAATTCCTGTATGACTAAACTTACATTACATCATCTCCCGTCATATTCTCGGTGACCTCAACATTCGACTTGACAGACCATCATGCGCTCACTCGTCACACCTACTCAAGACATTATCAGACTTTGGCTTCATATAGATCCCAACTGAATCCACTCATATCCAAGGTGGCACCATTGATTGCATCTTTGTTCGATCATCGTCTACTTGCAGCACCGTTTCTGTGAAAGATGTGGGCCTATCCGACCATTACCTTCTCACCATTAACATTAAAACCAATGATCCTCCACACCCTAATCATCCCCATATATATCGTCCATGGAAACAACTTGATCTAAATAACTTACGTATAAACCTTCTCTCGTTCACTCCTAATTTTTTCCGCCTTTACTAACACCTCACTTGACGACTTAAACAACATGTACAGCACTGAACTTATTGGTATACTCGATATGGTTTTGCCGTTCAAACAATGCACGCCTCGCCGCCAGTCAGGAGCGCCCTGGTTCGATAGCGATTGCCGAAGAGCAAAGCGCTCCTTACGACACCTTCACCGAATGCACTCAAGATTTCGTCGTCGTAATATCACCGAGCTATTAAACTCATCTTACTCAGAATACCTCGAATTTCGACCCAAATACCGATATCTTTTGAACTCAAAATGCTCCTCATACTTTGACAATCATCAACACGCGTGGAAATACATTAATAAGCTTTTGGGTAGACACAAATCCGTCACGTATATCTATATCTCTTTCAACGAATTCGCATCTCATTTGCAAAGCAAAATAGCTCGAACTTTGACCTCAATACACGTATCATTATCTTCTAGTTTC